>JBBPTC010000009.1:0-82961 GCA_038093955.1 Boletus albobrunnescens
CAGGTGAAGCTGGCCAGTGCAGAGGTTCCATTTGGTGAAGTGACGTCAGCGATGTTGAAGTTGAAGGGGTTCATGAAACCGGTCATTCTGGAGGGGTGGAAAGTCATGGGAGCGAGCGGGGGCCAGTCCGTGCAGATTGGGGGAGTGAGTTTCGATGCCAAGGAGACAAGGCCCAGGGATGCGTTTGTCATTCCGTTGATGTGGGATGATACGGGTCCGTTCTCGGCGGGCATCGTTGTGGTCAAGGATCTGTCGGAGATCAAACGGATTGGAAGATTTAGTGGTGCTTTGTCGGAGGATAAGAAGAACAAGTGGCTGGAGGGCTTGAAGGAGGAGGAGATCGTTCTTGTATGATATCATCTGTTTCCCCGTGATTTGTACGACAGCTCAGCTTACCGTCGACAACCATGTGAGCGATGTAGCACAGAAATAACATAGTATGCCCCGCCCGCATGCTTTCTGATTCGAACTCTGGACATGGAGTGGGAGTGGGAGGCCAGGTGATCGCCTTGCGAACCCGACTGAGATATGTTAGAAATTTCATGGCGTACAGACGGACGTCTCGGCATGTGGAGGTCTGCAAAGGTGGGATTGATGGAGTAGTCCGTCGTTCTTTAGAAGTGCCTGCAGATCAGAAATTTAAAAATCGTGTAGGAGAGATATCAATACAAGAGTGACCAGAGTTACATGCACACACGAGGCCCCGAGCCGATGCCATATCAACTAATAATCCTCCTGGTTCAGGAAGGACTCAAGCAAGACCTTAGCCTTCAGGACCATCACGTTCTGTTTCTTTCCCTCCCACAGCGTCCCCACTGGCATCCGCATTATCAACCCCAAGTGGGTCGTACACAATACAGACACGTCTTGGACCCCAGTCTGACCGCAAGCTGTGTCTTCCATGTGCTTACTTTCAAAATTCTCGCCGGGCCGAGCGACAAGGATCTCGAAATTATTTCATCGAAAAGCTTGTTGAGACGCCAAGCAAGCTCTACGAGGGTGACTATCTTCTGCTCGAACTTGGACGTAATCTTCGATATTATATTGGATTGAGGGGCGGCACAACCAGCAGCCAACATAATGTCAGAAAAGCCTGTTATAATCCCTTTGACAAGGGACTCTGGGTGGTTGACCCAACTGTGGACAATGTAACGACGAGCGAGCGAACGCCAGCGTCCCGACACAGCTTGCGCCTCTATTATTTTTCCCTGTCAGTTAGAATAAGGAACGTGTTGTTCGCTTGGTTCCCTACCTACTCCACGCAAACTCTGATATATGGAGTTGATAAACTTGTTGTGCGATGGCTCAAAGACCCAAGAGGACGTTGTCAGGGCAAGCGCAGACGTAAGGTATGCTTTGAAACGCGATTTGCAGTAACATAGGGATGTTCGCTGGCGTTTTCGTCTCCAAAAATTTCGCCAAGACCTGGGCTATGGTTTCCGAAGCCCTTTTCACCGCGGAGATCTGTGCCTCCATCGGGTTCATCACCACGCTTTCAAACTCGAAATCTTCCGCCAAGCAGTCAGCCGTGTACATGGTACTCCGCTGTATCCCTGCATTCAATCTCTGGAGGGTGTGGATTACATCCGAATCTGAGGATTTATCTGTGACATTGAGGAAACCATTCGAGCTTTCCAAGTCTCTCGATTGTGCTCCGCAGCGTTTCCGAAGATCAGCGATTTGAGAGTGGGACTCGGAGAGATTTCGTCGATTTCTTCCGATTCTCTCTGCTCTGTGTATTTGCCGTCCAATAACTTCAGTTCATCACCTCCAGTGCGGGCTGTGGTGGCAAAGGGATCTTGCTCTACACTTTGCAGGGTGCCTGGGTGAGGGGCGTCGTCGCAAACGGGACTGCCCATGCGCAGCTGCGAAGTGCTCGCCATCTAGGCCGATTGCTCTATCTTGTAATCCTCGCGCTTCAAAGGAAAGAAGCGAGTCTTTGTACACTTGAGCTTGGCGGGTACCCTACGCGCTGCGTTTGGCTTTTCCTCTCCATCGCCGGCGCAAGACGGGGATGGGTGGGTTGAGACTCTGGGCACTGTCCGTCACAGAAAGAAAGTGCTCACTTACCTTGGGTGAATCATGTCCTCCGTGCTCCTTTTGCGCCTCCGCATCGGCATCGACGTGCTTCTTAACACCGCCGGCAGCGTCCTGGGAGGCAGAAGTTAGTATTTCATTCTGATCGTCATCGGTACGTAGGAGGTCATTTTTATCGGTGCTCTCTTCTATATGTTGATTAGCCACCTGGGCCAAGAACAACTCGGGAGTGCTCTGCCCGTTGACTTTGCCGATCACCAATGGGGGCGATTTGGACTGTGATTAGAAAGTGGTGATTAGCTTGTACTATCAGCTTCTGCGTATGCATGCCGCAGTACCGTTGTGTTCTCTGAGTCCCTTATGTCCACAGGCCGGACCAGGGATAGCGTCATGGGGTCCGCAGGGAGGGTGCGCTGCCTCTGCTGGGGTCGTAGGAATGACGACAGTCCTCGGTCGCTCGAATTCTTTACAAACCCATTCTGGGCTTGAGTCCAAAGCTAAGTAAGAATCGTGTATCGTGAGATTGCTTGAGATGCATACTTTCCCTAAGAACCAAACTCGGCGGGTACGATGGACGTAGATGGCACCGGGGTTTCAGTCCTTTGGACAGAGACTTGGACCCAGAACTGGAGAATTTGGCGTTATGGTGTTCGGTCGTGCTCGTCTCTTTTAATAAAGGTGGCATGAGGACGGCGCGCGAGAGTACTCCGCACAGCAACTGCCATCAATATTTGCGACTGGCCTATAGATGTAGTAAACGCGAGAATAAAATACCAAGTTCTCATTTCATACAGCATTTAGGTCAGTCTAAAATATTGATCCATCCGTGGGTGGACGCTGCTCGGGCTAATATCATCAGATGAGGCCAGTTGTGACTGCTATGAAGCTACAAAACGTCCAATACGCGTACATTGTCCAGAATAGCAGCCAGTGAGACGCTCTCCTGGAAGCGTACAAGTAATCATGCTGTCAGCCGCAACCCACCTGTAATCCGTCGCACGTCGACCGGTCGATGCAAACGTAAACAAGAGCGCACCGAATGGCCTTCTAAGATGCGCAACGAGCCGTCGTGCTTGCATCTCTCTGTCCATTGGTGGTGTGCACGCTGGAGTATGGTGAGACAGCAATTCAGGCTCGCCACATTCACCAAGCGACAAGGCTTCTTCATCTACTTCTTCATCCAAAATCTCTTCATCGTTTGTGTTCGGCGTGGGTGGTTGCACAACATCATCCCCCACAAACGCACCACTGCGCGTATCGTCATGGAGGAGTGTGTCTAGCCAAGGGTGAACAAGATACAGAGACCTCATCCGAGAAAGGTCTTGTCTCGTCCTGATCTCCACTATCCCAAAGGCAATGGTATCTGCGCGATAAACACGACCTGAACCCATTCGGTATGCTAGAAATGCTGGGAGTTCGAAAGCAATACATGGAAGTTTCATCCAACTCGCTGCAAACAAAGGTGGAGCAAGCTCATTTAGATGGTCATATAACCTCGGGGCTACGTTGAGATCAAATGAAGAGTGTGACGCATTGATGAGTCTGTCCATCTCAACATCTGGAAATGGGTGGCGGGAGGTGTGATGTTGCTGGTCCATCGAATACAGTGATATGGGCAGGCAGGCAACTATTGAAGCCGCCCGACTCCCCAGTCCATGCGAGGATGCTAACGTCTCCTGATCCGGTGAGAACATGCGCCAATAAACGGCCAAGTGAACCTTCCCCTTCACCATATATTGCGGGAATACCAGTAATCGAGAAAATCCCCAGTAGTGAGTATGCAGCATCTTCGACCAGCGTCGTCTCTCTGGTTGAGGCGAGACGTAACGTCGCCCGACGCTGCAAGACAAGACGAGTTTGGCGAGAAATCGACGCCACGAGTCGAGCACAGAAAATTCATCCTGCGTCTCCAGACGTCTTTGCGTTCCAGTGTGAGGTCGCCCCAGATTGTCCCCACTGCGATCCATTTGCCGTCGTTAGACACGGCCAGATGGCGGGTCCCCGTGCTCGACGTTGTTCCCATTTCCATCTTCCGTCCGTCACACTCGAGCTCCCTCCTCGTCGCCGCTCACGATATACTTGCCATCCGCTGAGAACGCCACTGCCCATGGCTGGCTACCGACGTCGATTTCGATGGAGTGGGAATGCTCTTGCCTAAAGGCAACGGAGTCATCGACGACACGACGAACAAAAGTTAGCGTCACTCTATACTTAGGAAGTCACGTGGGAAAAGCGGCGGCCAAAGTGTCCAGACGGGTTTCGTTCGTCATCGAACGGGCGAGAATACTGGAAATACGACGATCGGCCCATCTAGTGTTGTTGGTCGACGGCGGCGGGTGACGCTGGAACACGCAGACGTCCGGTATTCCCGGCAGCGCCAACTGCATTGTAAGTAGTCTGACCGCCCGCCGCTTAAGACCATTACGCCAAAAGGCACGAATACTGAATGATTCCAGGCGGTATATCTGCTAGTTATAGGTATCTAGGTAAGCCTACCAGCTTACATGCATCCCTGTACAATGCTTGGAAGTCACAGTTCGTTCAAACATCGCCTGATCGTCGTCTTTGCGATGTCTCAGCCTTCCACCCAGTTCGTCCACGTCTTTGCGGGAGACGGATGCCTTCCCTTCTCTCTCTCTGATCCACGTTGTCTTGGCATACACGAGCATCACATCGAACGTGGCGTCGATCGAGTTCAATCATGGTAAGCCGTTACCTTGGCTGGCCAACATTCACTCCGACTCGGTGACCAACATTGGATTTTACAGGATAGTTTGCCATGGGAGGGGAAAAACAACGCGTCTACTACGTTGTGAAAAAGTATGTCAGGGACCCCGTCCCGCAGGTAAAGTAGAATTTCCTTTGCATGTTATACAAACTAACGTCTACACGGATTATAGGGGATGCGTGATGATTTCGTTCAAGCCGGGCCATACGAACGCCCATTCTTTGGGAGATGATATGGTGCCACCCTCTGCAACGTGCGTGTACGATATAGACATAACCATCGCCCGTCCACGCAGTCAACGCTTGCCCTATTACTGACGACAGTGCATGTCAAGGCCTGCCGCGCTATGCTTCGTGTGGTTCCTGATACCGATCCGCGTTGCTGACGAGAAACAGCACGGCACCGCTCGCCAAGAGGGCGACCTATAGGTGCGTGCAGATAAGCAGATAGCTCAACAGATTCGAGCGTTCTGGTATTCTCACCAGGTGGACAAAAAACGAGACTAGGGGTGTCATCTCAATCGTTGCAGTGAGAATGCTACCCATGATGATCAGCGAGAGGATCCTGCGCGTATTGGAAACCATCTGCCAGTGCCTTTCCTGATGGGGGGTCTGGCGTAAACACCCATTCTATGTGAACGACTGACCTTGGTGGGCATGTATTGTGACCCGACTATCATGGGGCAGCAATGAGGACTAAGTAGAAAGCTGGTTTCCTCCCATACCGCGATGAAATGCGACTGGGCATGCCGAACCCAGTAATACCTGGAATGTGTGTGGGAAACGGTATGAGTTGAAAGGAGGACAGACATACATATCACGTTTTCGGTTACGGTGAGTATGGCGAGAACGATCGCAAAATACTGTGCGATTTCTGGCGCGTCGCAGTCTTCCGGTGTGCTTGGTCCACCCGTGGAAGCGTTCCAGAATCTGCAGACAGTTATTCGTGCAAGTTCGATGTCGGTCGTTGACAGTTTTTATTGGCTAACTTTTGTTGCCGACCGGAATAGGGAGTGTCTCTGGTGATAACATGGGTCGCTGCTTCGTCGAATTCCTACTTGACCGGCCAGCTAATCGAATGTCTACGAGGGTGGTAAATTCGGATGGTGTTTGGTTCGGGGAGGACGACATGGTGCAGAGGCAGTCTACCACATGGCTGCGATAAGCACCTGCTGTGAAAGACCGCAGCCTGTAAATGGAGTGCGAGGATAATAATCATAATCACTTGGGGGTGGTGACCAGACACGCGCTGTCGTACCCAGCAGCCACAGACGGCCTTGTGCTTATGTCGTACTTACGTGCTCTGGAAGAATAAGGCGGCTACGGATAAGCGTGTAACGAACGGATGGTTTCAACGAGAAATAGTACGGATGCGTGGTGCAACCGTGACACGTCAATAGACGGCCCCTTCAGGCAAACTTGGGCCTGAGCGGCGGTACACGAAGACGCACTCGCGTGCTCGGGCGAAACAAATTCAGCTATCATGGCACATTAGTGGTGGCATACCCTACCCTGACCGAGAAGAGGGCCGGAAAAGAGCATTGAATGCATCATTGGAGAGATGGTGAAACTCGGTGAATGTGTCGCAGCGAAAACGAGTCAAGACATCACTAGAGTCGAGGTACCGAACGATTGTTTCCAATGTTCCTCGTAAAGCGTTAGTTGTTCGGGATATCTATGTTGACTTTTGTTTGGAAAGCGACCAGTAAGGTTGATCTTGCACTCAGTCAAAGGACGTCCATTCGTAGCTTAAGCTTTTTAAATCCGATTTTTGTCCCGTTGGGGTCCTCAGCCGGCTGGAGCTCAAGTGTTGTTACAAAGTGACTCAGAATCAAGTATTCAACAGTATCAGCATCGCGCTCAACGCTCAAGACGGCTGAAGATGTTGTCTTGAACCGATTAGAGATTAGAGAGCACTATTCTGAAGATAATACTAATATCTCGGCTCGGCTGGCCAAAACTTGCACGCATCGAATTGGGAGCCAAATCTAGGACCGTATCCCACACCGTCCTACGCGCTGGTTCAAAACAGAGGAACTACGCCCAGGAAATGCAAAAGAAGAAGACGCGTCTCGATGCAAATTAAAAAGCGCGTAATTCTTTCCGAACGCTCTTAGCAGCTTACTCGACGAGGTCAAAGTTCACAGTCCACATCCAACGGCCTCGAGAGCTATGGACTCTACAAACGAGAACGCCCTCCAGCAGTCGAGCCTGGGTCTAAGGCTTAATGGTCGAACTCCTCGGAGTGGCACAGAAATAAAACGCTGTTTTTGTCAGGGACTCTAACCGATTGGACGCTTTGAACTGTACCACGCCACGCATCGTTAACGACACCTACCATGTACCAGCTTCAACTGCAGAAAGACAAGAATATGGGGTCGGCTGACGGGCGATGCTGCTCTCTCTGCTTCTGTGATTCGCTTGGTGTCACCATCAATGGCCCAGGGAGTCCACTCCCATCCTAACCCATATCGTAGATGAGTCCAACGCATTGATTTCCATTTTTGTGCTACCGTCCACTCACCCGCTCCCCAAAAAAGGCTCTGGACGCTTTGCCTCACTGAACGCTTTGCCCGACTCTCCACCCACCCCCTGACGCTTTGACGATAATGCCATCCCACATCCACAGGAATTCTGTCTGTATAAATTCCTCGATGGATTCCTGTCTCTGTCCGTCGTGACTCGAGAGAACAGCAGAGCTCTACATTTCTATCCATTCTATCGTATCGTTCGCTCCCAATTTATCGTCTCTACAGATGGATTATAATAATTATGTTAACCCTGGCAGTATTATGCTCCGCATGGACGGCCCAGGATCTGACCAGGTGTGTCGTCTTGCCTTCGCCGTGTCTGTCTTCCTATTTTGACGCGTTCCTCCTCATAGCAATATGTTCGTATAGTCAACCCTCCCATTCATCCCGGAGGTATGCACGCCCAGATGCCACAATATTACGCGTTGCAGGACCAACGCATCATCGAGCGCGTCCCGCGTCCACCAAACCTCAGCCCACCTTCCGAAACCGTCCCTGCCATCACATTCAGCGTGAATGGTTACCCTGGCGTGCGGATGAAGGACGTATTGAAAGACAGGGCGATGATTGACGCACCAAACGATCTGGTGTTTGAAGAACACGGATTCAGGTCGATCGTGATTCACCTCGAGGTGTGGACGGTAGTTTTACCACCGTGTTTGTTGTACTGAAAAAAACAATATCGGTATCGCAGTGGCCAGGGTATGTACCCAGAAGCAATGATCGTATGCATTCGAGGATCGATGTACGTCCAGGTGGACAGTGCATCACGCGTCAACAACTGGTCAAGGATATTTGTGGATTATTGACGAACTTTCACAAGTGTGTTTCGGTGAGTGACTATCTAGATTCCATATCTGTCACGCATCGTTCCCAACGAGGATGTTTATTCAGAAACACCCCATTTCACCTGGATGGGAAAAATGGGAATTAACTGCTGGCGCGGAAGGTATTCGAGTGGGTGATATCGTCCTATTTTCTCTGCACTACTACAGGAATGTTTGGGTTCCTGAGCTCTACGTGATTGAATGAAGAACAGAAACAGTACTGATATAATTATTTGTATTTTATCCATAGTCTTGTATTGCGAGCCTTCACTGTCATTTCTGTACAATTTTCAAACCTGTTCTTGCATTCCTCGCATGGTTATACTCACGCATCGCTTTAGAGACACTGGTGTGCGGGGAGCATGGGTTGTTGTGTGCATTGTCTTCGCTCCGTGACGACGTTTGTGTTCATGTCATGGACCAGGACCCTATCCAATGGTCGGAAATCTCACCTCCAGCGTTTTAGGCCGACGTTTCCTGCCAGTGGTGTCACTCACAGTTTGGGAACATACGTGGTTTCAAAAGGCTCGTAGCGACGACCCATGTGACTCGTGTACCTGTGGACGCACAGATGATGTTCGTTTGTGACTGTCGTTGGACCCGAGTGCGTTTGGTGTTCTTTCTGCTTTTCGGCTGCATGTCGATGACAACGTTTCGAGTCATCGATCACATCTATGTCAAGTCAACTTTATATACATTTCACGGTGTTGATTCTGGCGACTATCAGGTTCACTGCTTCGAAATTCATGAAACCAAGACCCACTTTGACCATGTTTGTAGCACGAGTGAGGTTACTCTTGCGCAAAATCTACAAATGCGCGTTTTGACTTCTCTGTGGGCCTACTAGAATCGACAGAACGCTTTCATATTCTAAAAGTGTATATGCGGGCCTGCTTCCTCCCTGGCACAACGACCCCTACTCCATCTCTTCCACCTGAGCGCTCCTTGCCAGCGCCAGAGACACTGCAAGGGAGTCTCGTCAGGTGGGTCCACACGTATTCCTTCCTGCTTTTTGTTGTTCAATTGTTCCATTGTGAGCAGGCGACCACCGTTGATCAAAGCGTGAGAAATCGATCACCCTGTTACTCTTCACAGAATCACAAGTACAGGAGGGAGGGATTATTTTCATGGCCGGTGGTGTGCTTTGCTAGATGTTAGAGGTGCGCCCCCAACGGAAGGCCGTCGTCGCCCAACAGTCGACATCGATACCTTTCGTAATTTCGTTGGGCTCCCCTGGACTCGTGAAAAGAACAAGAACAATGGTAAGGCAAATGGAGTTTAAGCAGGCTGACATCACGTCGCTGAACTCTGAGCTCTAGCACACAAGGTTGCAGAGATAGTTGCACGGCAGTTCACGCCAACGAACCTCGATTAGTCAACCGTGTTCTTGACCCTTTGCAGCTGTCCTTTTACAGGACCCGTGCATTAACAACAGTAGTTCGGACGTCATGGCTCAGTGCCAGCCTCTTCGATAACCCCCTGCATGTAGGATAACCCACGAGTGTGCTTTGTCCAGAGTGGCCATTGTGAGTATGGATCGAGTGGTCCACAAGCGTGACCCTCTTGGCAGCACAAAGGGTGGTCTGTAGACGCTTTGACGTTCTGCAGGTATATATGCCCACCTCCCTCCCATTCCCAGGGGTAGCAACGAATACTCCCCTTCTCCCATCTCCACCTCCTTCTACCTGTTAAATTTTCACAAGCCTCCGAGAATGTCAGACGCTGCTACATACTCCGACTCTGTTGTGCACAATCCCCGTGCTGGGTCTGAACAGGTGTGTTCACACCCGCCTCACTTCCGTGCTTCTTGCTGACCTCCCTGTACTCTAGTACCATGCTCGTGCAGATCCTATACACCCAGGAGCATTGCATGCCGATATGCCAACATTATATACGATGGCAGACCAACGGCCGATCCTCCATGTCCCTCGCCCACCTCATTTGAGCCCCCCTCAAGAATCATTCCAGGCGATCACTTTTCGCACTCACGGATGGCCTGGTGTGCGGGTGAAGGACATTCTGAAGGAAACCGTTGTCGTCGACGCTGCGGATGACCACATGTTTGAAGACCATGGATGGAGGACGACGGTGATTCATCTCGAGGTGAGGATGTCTCGGTTTATTTTTCGACTGGCGCACTTGGTTGCTGATGGGGAGGGCCTGTTTGAAGTGGCCTGGGTATGATTCCACAGCGATGCATGCACGTATCAATGTACGGCCAAACGGTGGGTATATGACGCGACAAGAATTTGCGAGAGAGATTTGTGCTCTTCTTTACAAGTTTCACAAGATTGCGGTGAGCGTTCTGACCCATTTTTGGTAGTGATTCTTTTTTTTCTGATGGGTCACCGACGTTGGCACGTTTAGACGGACGAGAGACATCCTCTTAACACCACTGATCGTGGTGGTCGATGGGAGTTGACGAGAGGCCCCAACGGGATTCGGGTGACCGACATTGTTTTACTCTCGGTGCATTATTACAGGACCTTCTGGGTCCCCGAGTTTTACGGGATTCTCGGCTGAGCGTTCTCCCTCCTACCAGGAAAAGTACGACTCGGGTTGTGTTGGACACTAGACGTTTTATCATGGTCTCTGCACGTCATTCAGGCTTTACTCTTTCTCTCGATACCAAGGCTCGTACTGTCACATAATTTCTTAACACGTACTCTACTTTCAAGTTTAATGTTCCACTTCCCCTATTAACTTACTATGTACCCCAACGCACATCTTTTCACTTAAATTCATTGCAATTTCTTCGTCAAGTACACATATCACTGTAGCTTTGACGGATTGAAGCTCTTTCCAACAACGTACTCATACTATGCACGCATGTCATATATTGTTAAGCGGTTGCCTTTGGGAACATTGTCGCGGTAAAAAAACCCCGCTCTCCAATTTGGCCTTGACTTCGCCCATCCCTAATTTTGCGTCGACGCTGGGGCCTCAAAACGCTCGTCGTCACTTGTGCAGATTTTTTGACGTACCCAAGTTCCGAACGGAAGTTGTACCGTGTGAGAGAACTTGCCGTGGCGATGTTCGCGAGTTCGCGTACCCGCCCTCTTTGTGAGCCTTGCCCGACACCATCGAACGATTTTGCTTGAGACCAGGCAGCTCGAACGGTGGCCATCAACGGTCAGACTCGGTAAAGGAGTCGTGGTGAAGAAGATAATTTCGAGACATGGCAAAGCACTATCCAACGGCGTTGAGTTCCTGTTTTGGGAAGTGTATCTTCGTTGACGCTTATTTGGAGAGCAACCAGAAAGGTGATCGCCGATTGATCCCGCACACTCAGTACGAGGGACGTTCGCTACGTTGGCTGGCAGAGACTCGCACGCGTCGAACTGGAAGACCGTATCTCACGCCTCCTACTGGTTCAAACAAGAATTGCCAGTCCACATCCAACGGCGTCGAGAGCTACGGACTCTATAAAACGAGAACCAGTGGTGTCTGGGTCCGAGGTTTAACAATCTCGAGTCCCTCGGAGTGACACAGCAATAAAGCGCAGTTTGTTGGCACTCTAACCGATTGAACGCTTTGAATCGCACCCACCATTAACGTTCATTTCTCGACACCTACCACGTATCGCCTGGCGTCACCAGTCATCAATGGCCCAGGGAGTCCGCTCTCATCCAAAACCATATCGTAGATGAGTCCGACACCCATGTTTTCCATTTTTGTGCTGCCATCCACTCACCCGTTTCTCAAAAAGCTTGTTGAACGCTTTGCCCGACTCTCCACTAACCCCCTGACGCTTTGACGACAATGCCATCCCACATCCACAGGAATTCTGTTTGTATAAATCCCTCGATGGACTCCCGTCTCTGTCCGTCGTGACTAGAGAGAACATCACTCCTTCCACACAGAGCAGAGCTCTACATTTCTATTCATTCTATCGTATCGTTCGCTCCCAGTTTATCGTCCCAGTTTATCGTCTCTAGAGATGGATTATGATTATGTTAATCCTGGCAGTATTATGCTCCGCAGGGATGGCCCAGGATCTGACCAGGTGTGTCGTCTTGTGTCCCCCGAGTCTTGTCTTCCTATTTTGACGCGTTTCTCACAGCAATACGTTCGTATAGTCAACCCTCCCACCCATCCTGGAAGTATGCACGCCCAGACGCCACAATATTATGCATTGCAGGACCAACGCATCATGGAACGCGTCCCGCGTCCACCAAACCTCAGCCCACCTTCCGAAACCGTCCCTGCCATCACATTCAGCGTGAATGGTTACCCTGGCGTGCGGATGAAGGACGTATTGAAAGACAGGGCGATGATTGACGCACCAAACGATCTGGTGTTTGAAGAACACGGATTCAGGTCGATCGTGATTCACCTCGAGGTGTGGACGGTAGTTTTACCACCGTGTTTGTTGTACTGAAAAAAACAATATCGGTATCGCAGTGGCCAGGGTGACAACCCACGTCTTACCGTGGGTCAGTGGTGGATGTCTCTGCTTGACAAATCCAAGATACAGGATGCATTTTCCACGAAGCAGGCGCAGTACCTGATCACGTCGTTCGTCGTTTTCTTCACACACCTCCACCCCATCAAAGACCTAGATTGACGCACACTTCTAAATCGTATCCGACACCACCATTCCACCTGCGACCGCACAAGCACATCTTTCATCAGGATCGACACCGTTCCCCAGCTTCGCCGTACTAGAAAACGCACTCGCCCTATAGCAGACGGCCTCCCTGACGTGCTCTCTTCCCCGACCCACAAATACTAACCAGCGCAATGCTGACAAGTGCCGAGGGCCTCACCTCGAACGAGCGCGCCTTGTTCTCGCCCGCTCCTCTGCCGCGCGTCGTCTACAAGGTGTTCCTGAGCCAAGGCAGTGCACTTGGGTGTCGACTAGTAGGACTGGAATGGCGCGGTGAGGCCTCGAGACCCAACGGGAGATGATTCCCTTGGCTTGGGCGGGGGTCATGCTGTTTGTATCGGACTGTCTGCTTGTACTATCAAGGAATCGTCTCGATAATGCATGAGAAAGAATGAATGGGAGGAGTCAATTCGAGGGACACCCAGATCGTTGAAGATGCATTATGCATCAAAAGTCGCATCGTTGTTAGTTGCAACAATTCTAGCCAGGTACATCTCTTCCACCATGTCAGTGTTTGTGTTCAACTCCTCAAGCCTATCATTCTCTTCAAGCAGCTCGGCCCAGTATCCGGTGTTCGTCGTTGTGTGTGAGTCGCGCACGCCAGTTACAGTCTAGATGATCGAAACGACATGATGCTTCAACCAGCTAGTACATGAACATTCATTTTTCAACCCCTAGTTTCCCGTGCGACAAGATGACAGGTCGATGTGAATACAAGTGCGTCGATATGCTTGGCCCACGAGATGTGACTGAACCCTGCGTGCGGTCTGATGCACGGAGTGGATTCAAACGACGGACATAATGTGTCCGCGAGTGGGGCTTGTCGACGAGCTTGGGCGAACGGCGAAGCGGTAAATTTATCTGAGATGCGGGTGGTTGTCGTCCCTGGGTAACCGACCACGATGCTTCTAAATGATTCGCTCGCTGAATTATACTCAGGAGTGCTTTTCGGACAGCTTGAATGAGATTGGGGAATGGTATTTTGTAGATGGACAGGTTGGGTATGATGAGATAGGTCCAACCTGCGAGTATGTTAGATGGGATTCGTGAACTGGAAAGGGAGCGACCTTGTAAGACGAGGGTCTCGCCTCCTTGTAAAGGTCTGCAAACAAGATGGAGAGAAGGGTACGATGTAGGTTTTCGCTATACAAGAGTAAAAGTTAGCACAGGGCTGAGACGAGACGACGACAAGGACTCGCCGGGTGACCTGTTTCGGGGGTGGTTATGGCGTCGACGTTGCGACCGACGATGAGCCGGATCGCTGCGGTCATCTTGGAGCGCAACCGCCTGCGGATAACGGACGATTTGCTCGTTGCCTTTTTGGGGATGTGAAAGAGGAGGCTGATACTGCGCCAGCCACGTGCTGTGAACGCAGCGGCGCGCGCGTCAGTGAGATGTTTGGCGGCAGTGAATGCGAGGTGCTGTCGCGTGGCATTAACGCTGCCCCTTTTGTCGCGCGAGGTCGTTGAAGTGGGGCGTGGCTCGGTGCGCGAGGTGTCGAGATCGGACCACCATCTGTGGCGTTGGTGGACGTGTGTGCGGGCGCGGACGAGGGCGGTAGCAAGGAGAGGATTGAGGGGAACAAAGTCGATGGGTTCGTGGAGAATCGCGTTGGGGAATGCGCGTATGGTAAAGTGGGGACAGGTAAAAGCGGGCAGGCGGCGATGGCCGAGTTGGGCGGCGGGATGAGCGGGGTCGATGAGGCGGGCACGGTCCAGAAAGTGCGGGTTGGCGTGACCCGGGCTAGGGCGGACGTCGAGCGTTGCCCGGGGACGTGCTCGGGGCAGTCGACTCAGTCGGAGCATGGAAAAGGAAAAAAGAAATCGAAGCGAATTTGTTGGGTGGAGGGGTTAAATTACCGGATATGGAAATATAGAGGTTACCCGTCCATGCAAACCAATAATCGACTACGATGGCGTTGTCGACCCGACAACTTCTCAGAGGTGTTCAAACAGGTAACATTATTTATCGGGCTCATCTATGTTCAATAACAACCCTGTCATCGCCATGTCCGACACCTTGCGGCTTCCACGTTGCCGACGATTTCAAGATTCTCGAGCCCGCGACTGTACGAGTAGCAAGGGACAGGCTTGCATTGGACATTACGTGGAACTCTTGGCGGACTGCAGTCGCAATCACGACAGGGAATGTTCGAGCACAACGACAGCTACGAAGAGGAGGAACCTGTGCCGACTGCCAAGGATGGCGAGGGCAGGGGCAAGAGTAGTACCAAAACTGGAGGGAGACATTCTACCGAGCTAGGTGCGTTCGGGACCACTCCTACCAGCCTGATGCCAACATTAGTTGTAGTCCAAGCCCCGACGAGATTGGTAATTATCGACGTCCTGCGCGAGTGCATGTAAAACGGCAGGGTGATATGGTCGTCTAGACTGACTATCGCTTCATGAAGGAGGATGAGTCGCATCCGACATTTTTTAATGCAATAGGCACTACTGCCACTCAAAACAGGGGAGCCACTGAACATGCCATCAGTTACGAAGGAGGAGTACGCACTTGCACGAGCTTCTATCGAATCTGGGTCTCGAGTAACGCACGCCGATTCTCTGTACGCCTGGAAGAAAGGTCTCAGTTCTCTGGACGGACAGCACAGGTGGAAAATTGCCTGTAGGATCCGAGATTTACTTGCACCTGGAGCAATACGTTGATGCCTCCACGATATCCTGGCACTCCACCTCCGCCATCTGTCATTTGTTGTTTGTTGACGAGGGCCTGAGCTCGTCATCAGTTGCTCTGCAAGGCCAACCGTCCTCCTAACTTTAACGAATGGCATGAATAAGCTGTTTCGATAGCAAAAGCTGGCAATGATTATATCACTATTTTGAAGAACATTCTATCCTTCTGTGGCCAATCCATGCTTCTGAGAGCGTATGACATCTTGGTTGGTCCCATTTCTATTTTTTAGTGTATCTGACAACATGACTCAGCCCTGGAAGAGCGATCGTGCATTGAGCACGCTTGGATGCATATCCCGAGCTCGCAATTCATCGACCGACGAACTTGTGCCCTGCTGCGTCTTGTTTGACCATGCGGGCGGAATGGGTGGGGTCACCACAACAGTATAAGCGTGTTGATCGTTTTCATCTCCGACGTTAAAGCGTGATTCTGGAATGTTTATCTCACATATATATCCAGAGACCTCGGCACACGAAAAAGATGCCTTGGCATAACCTACATCCTTGGTTCCTCTGTAGTACACCTGTCCTGCGAGTTTGGCCTCAGCCTCCACGTGCGCATGGAATTCTGCATGACCACTCCAAAGACACGGACCCGAGCTCCAAGAACGTGATTCATCGACCGAGGATCCTAGCGGACGCGACCGTAGACGGGCATACCTCTTCCCAACTCGACACTGCGAGAGAGTTGCAGTCCATCGATATCCTGGACGCCACGGGTCGTATCGGCATGCATGACATTGAACCACTCGGATCAATGCATCCCGTCTTCGCCTCCTCCGCGAAAACACAACATCCATGCGGGCAACGCCAACGAGATAACAGCTTTGCCAGATTCTGGTTGATGCTGTACCACGATCAACCTCAGAGAACACTTGGCCAAAGGAAGGCAGACGCACCGTGACATTGATCCTGACTAACGGTTCAGAGACATCGTTGACCTGTTGTGCCTGGCACAACGTGAGTCGTCATGCATCATGGGTGGTCGAAAGTCACCAAACAAGACGCACAGAAATTGCTTCTCCCGGATCTGCAGCACTTTGTCCGGTACGGGAAGTATGCCTGTTGGAATCACTGTGGCGCACACCCTTGGGGGGTGGTTTGCGCTGTCTCGTCCGATGAGACCCTACATACACACTCGAGGGAGGACAAACTCACAGGTTTTTCACTGGATTTTGCAACCGATCGCTGCGGTGCTTTGTCAGAAACCGAACTTCGCGCCTACCAAGGAAGGTCACTCACGGGCTGACGCCGACCTTCAGCCGTTACTGAAAACCGCTCATTGGCGGCGGTCACATTCGCTGGTGACCAGGAACGAAACCAAAGAGCAGATCGAGGCGACTCCGAGGAGGGAGGATCGCATGTATACGGTGTCAGGTCCTTGGTGTTCCTCTTGAACGTCCGTAGCCATCTTTTGAGTACCGGGACGTCCTTTGATAACTCGATAGCATCGGGACACCCCTTTGGAGAACACACCCCTGGAGGTGATGTCGCAGGTAGTGCATCTAACGGCTGAGGTATGAGGTCGGGGGGCGATTCCTGGTCCTCTCCCGGACGGGTAGAGGATACCGGAGACGGTGGCTCCGATAGCGTCAGCACGAAAGCCATACGAGTCACGTCATCACTAACCTCATCATAGTCGAATAGAGGTTTGGACGCGCTCGATGGAAACTCAAACTATATCATCGTGAGAACTCTCCCGGCAAGAGGCCAGAGGGGCAAAATGCGTACATTGAGCAAGTCGTCATCGCCGTCATCGCCATCTGCGCTGTGGATCGCCTGGTGTGTATGAACGAGTCAACGCGACTCCATTCATGACAGAGACAGAATAGCGAGTTCCTACCGAATCGGAATCTGGTGGCTCATCTTGTTGTTGATCTCGACGTGCAGAGGCCTATTTGATGCAGTTTGTCAACGGTGAGCATGGAACAGGCCATGTCACGACTCACACGAAAGGGGCCGTACAAATCGGGAAGGATATTGCTTAGGTCGCGAATGGCGATCTTGCCCTTATATTGTCCAGTCACGAGATGACTCGTGTGCTGGCACAACGCGATCGACCGTATGTCTTCGCTGTCCTCAATGGCAGAACCAATATCTTGTAGTGTCGACGCGTCGAGGAACGAGGTGGAACGCGCTGCAAACGTCGCAATGAACTTGCCATTGCCGGAGAGCGCGATTGACTCAACGGTTCCATCGAGCAACCGCGACTCGGCAAGCTGGGACCCAGTCGACACGTCGAATGACCTGACCTTGTTATCGGTAGATGTGGCGAAGATGTACTTGCCGTCGTTGGACCACGCCAGCGGCGTGATTGGGTAGAAGGAGGGTATGATGGTCTTGATGGTGATGAGCTGCTCGCCATTGTCGCTGTCAAAGATACGAATCGCGTCATGCTCTGAGGCGGTCGCGATGTGCCTGCCGTCCGGCGAAAACTTGACTCCGCGCACATCATTGTCGTGTTCGAGCGGGCCGACCAGTCTCTGGCCCGTTGTGATGCCCCAGACGCTGACGTGACCTGTCCCGGTCGCGAACCTGCTCGAGTCGGGTGAGATGTCGATGGCGGACACGACGCTCTTGTGCTCCACCTCGACCAGCTTTTCCTGTAGCTCTGCGTCCCACACGCTCGCGCCCCGCTGAGCCCCGCAGACGATCCACTTGTGGTCCCCCGACACCGCAACGGCGTTCAGGTTCATCCCCGTTTTCTTGAGCACTTGCTGACCGTCCGCAATGCGCCATTGTCGAATCCCATCCCCGCTCCCGCTCAGAAAATGTGCGCCATCCGGGTGGAACGCGACGGCCCATACCGCATCGGCGCGACCTGTATCCACCACTATCGTATTCTGCTCTGGTTCCATTCAAGGAGTTAGTATGCACTCGAGGGCTATCACGACTACACACCGGTGTTCGTCGACATCGTCACGACCGGTACGTCGTCGTCGGTCTCAAAAAGCGTTCAGTAGAAGGAAGCGTTTGTCGGCGCTCAAGTTGGGCCTTGAGTAGAAAGATGTTTCACCGTGGGTCCACTCCCGTGATGTTTGTGGGTCCATGGCAGGCGGTAATCATCCAACTAGGTGACCTTGTTCCAATCACGTCGGCTCAGATCAACGAAGCCTTGCCTCGAGTCACCGCCAAGTGTGACCTTTTCCTAGGACTCGTACAAGGTTTTTTCTCGTCATAACTAGCTCCCAGTACTGCCTTGATGATGGGTGCAACGATCGACAATGCTATACATCGCCTACTGGCAGGATGCAGTGCCAGCCGAAAGAAACAAGGTGGAGGAATTCATACTCTGGCTCAACAATGATTTCCAACATGAGAGAAAAAGGTACCTGTGGGCAGATCGTGGTCTTATACTCACGCTCCCCGGCCTGTACGTATAAACAAGGTGACCCATGGCCGTTCTCGCGCTCGTAGAACATTCGGACCCGATGCTCACACGTATGTACATGTGCATCCAGAGGATGAATATTACAGTAACGCTTGCCTTCACACAGTGACAGAAAAACCAAGGTTGGAGGTGTTGGAACGGCCCGAGACAACCCAACGTTCGGAGTCCCCCTCCAAAGTGGCGTACTCCACCGTGGGCCACTGACACGCAACGACACGTAAGTGGTTGTTACAAGGGTTACTAAAGATGTATGAACCTTACGACGTCCCCTGTCCTAATGTTTCGTCTGATTTCCCACAGATGACTTGGTCTTGTCCGTGGGTGGTTGGAATGGACGCGCGAATCGCCGTCTCCTTGACGTTATACGTACATCATGATTCATTTCGCACTAGGCATCTCAGAAAACCACTTTCAGGGATGGACGAACCACGAATCGATAAAGTATGAATACAATCAGCGGCCAATAGATGTAAATTAATTCGTACGGCCCGAGTCAATCATTGGCCTCGCGTGCATCCCTATTGATTCCAAATCGCAGATGCGACAGCGACAACGTCCCGCATCTCCGCCACGTCGTGCACCCTTACCACGCTCGCACCCTGCTGCACCGCACACGCCACAGCCGCCGCCGTCGCCCAGCCCCGCTCCTGCGCGTTCGTCTTGCGCCCCTCGTACGCCCCCTCCACGTCCCCCTTCTCCAACACCGCCCCCCACACCGACTTCCTCGATGGCCCCACCAGCATGGGATACCCCACCAACGCATTCCCACCCCGTCCGCATTCGCGTTCGTCATGTGCAGCCGTCACCCGCCCCAAATTGCGCATGAGTGCCAACTGCCCCTGCACAGGCTTGCTGAACCCAATCCCGGGGTCGACCACGACGAGCCACCGCCGCACCCCGCCTGGCCCGCGCACGATCGCATCCACCTTGCGTCCCAGCTCCGTCTGCACGGCCGTGACGATCCCGCCGTCGTACGCGTCATACCCCTGGTTCTTGCCCGCGTCCCCGCGGGAGTGCATCAGCACGACCGGCACGTTTAGCGCCCGTGCCACGCCGCGCATCCGTGCGAGGTGGTCCCAGGACGCGGCGTCGGGCGGGTACGCCGGGCCTGTAAAGGCGTACACGTCGTTGATGCAGTTGGCGCCTGCGTGCACCGCGCGCGCGGCGACCTCCCACCGGAACGTGTCGACGGATAGCAGGGCGTCGCGGACCGCTGGCGAGGAATGCGCGCGAATGGCCTGGATGATAGGGAGGATACGGGCGAGCTCTTCCTCGCTCGAGATGGTGTCGGCACCCGGACGGGTGGAGTAGCCGCCGACGTCGATGATGTCGGCACCGGAGGCGGCGGCGGCGGTTGTGTAGGCAAGGGCGGTGGGGAGGGTGTTGTGCTGCGCGCCGTCGGAGAAGGAGTCGGGTGTCACGTTGAGCGTCGCCATGAGGTGGGTTTTACGCGGGCGGCCGTGTTGAGCGGGGTTCGAGGACACCGTCCAATATTTGGCCGTTGGAGGCACGTGTATGCCGTGAATCTTGATACCCTCGATGTCGTCCGAGGGGTATTTCGGGAACGGCATCACCTTGAACATTGGGAAGTCGTTGCCTGTCTGGGTGGGCACCAGCTCTTCTAGGAGAGCGTGTATCGTCTTGTTGCACGCGGGATGTATGTAGTATGGAATCATGCTGTGCTGTAGAGCTCAGCTCGCAGTTGCGCGACAAACGCTGCAAAGGAACGCACTCGTTCAACGGCCGGAGCACGAATTCACGCTCGCACATGCGCGGATGCGGAATGACGAGCTCGCCAATCAGATTGTCCAAGCTCGCCCGGCTGTCTGGAGGGCGCGTATCCACCAGTTGATCGCCATACGTGAGGATGTCGACGTCGACCGCACGCGGACCGAAGCGTACGCTCGGCACCCTGCCGACCACCGTCTCAATTTCCTTAATCAAGCGTAGCAACTCCTTGGGAGAGAGGTTCGTCTCGACCTGGGCAAGAAACACAACCAGCGATAAACATGAGTAAGAGGGCACACGAGACATGGACACACCATACACGCGCAGTTGGCAAAGCGAGGCTGGTCAGTAATGTACATCGGCGTGGTCTCGTACATGAAGCTGGTGTCGACGACCGACACGTAAGCATCCTCGGGCAGATCACCGAGCAAGGACGTCGGTACTTCGAGGAGACGCAGCGCGGTCTCGATGTTGGCAAATCTATCGCTGAGATTCGAACCGAGTGCAAGAGCAACGGAATACAGCGACGAGGGGGATGCGTCAGAGTGCGCCGCCTCTGTCTCGGTACGCGTGGGCGTTGGGAGAGGTGGTAGACGCTCCGTGGACCCACGCGCTGAGGAGAGGTCGGTAAAGTCATTTCGCTGTCGGGTTATCTGGATCTGAGCCAATGCGAGGGCCAAGGCGTCTGGCTTGGAAAGCCTGATCGTCACCGTGTCGTCTGGGTCTGTTGTATGCTCGAGAACGTGGCGCGCGACAGCCGACGCGAGCGCCTCCACGGTGAGGTATGTCGAGGGAGCGAATGTCTATCAAGTCCATGGGTACGCCCACTCATAACGACACGGAGTGCATACCTGGTGGATAGACGTCGCGAGAGCCACGAACGGGAATCGTTCTCGGGTGAACCCGCATTGTTCCCTACCGATCGTAATGTCGAACACGATGGGCTGTTTCGCAGTGCGTTCCCGAGGGTTCACGCCAATGATGGCGGGAAAGCAGAGTTTGCTGATGACGAACCGGGACGAGCCCGTCGATATCTGATCCCTCCTGCGTGTCGTCTCGATCGTAAAACGTGGGAGAGCATCCCCGAGTGTCACGACGACGCTCGCCTCGTCGACGTCCGGGTGAGCACGAAAGAGCGTCTCAAAAACATGCTCGACAAGCGCTTCGAGGGATGGATAGCGTGTTTGTGGAAGGGTGCCTACGAGGGTTTTGTACACGGCAGAGTAGTTGATGGAATAGGTCAAGTCGTCTGAGCGTGCCGCGTTCGAAATGTCGTGTACGATGGCGAGAGAGAGCAGAACGACCTGCGAGTCTTCGTCTTTGCCGCTGGCATCGTCGCCAGCGAGGGATAAATTGAGGAGGAGCTCGTCGATACGGATGGTGTCGCCGGGAGTCATAACAACGAGAGTTACCTAAGGCGTCTTGAATCAGTTCACGATGAGCGTCCAGGCTGCCTTGGACCAGCTCGCGACATACCGCACACAAAATGCGCGCGCGTCCCAGGATATCTTCGAAAAGGGCGTGCTCATACTCGAGAAGAATGCTCTCCACAAGATGGGAGATGAATGTACGTCGCACCCCACTCGGTCCACGTCAGACGTGGTCTCAAACGCATATATGTGTCAGGCTGGGCGTTTCTGGAACAACTTGCGCTCGCAGCGATAGATGTCGGACGACTGGACATCGTGGACGTACGTACGTGCACACGAGGATTGAGTGGTTTCGTTCATGCCTCTTGTCGATGCCAGGAATGCCTTCAGACTCTGAATGCCAAGTTCCCGGGTTCACCCCGGGTAGACTGCCTCACAGGAATCCGCATGGAAGCTACGGAATCGCCAGACATTGCTCTCAAGTACTATGCAGAGTTGTTGGAAGGAGATCCTACCAGCGCGGTGTGTGGACAGTGTGACCAGCCGTGCATCGTGTTCTCATGCGCTCTTCCTTTTCCAAGGCAATATGGAAACGTCGCATTTCAATATTCCGACGAACAGGCAAGATCGACAAGGCAGTTCAAGAACTCTCGCAATACCTCGACACATTCTATACCGACGTCGAAGGCTGGCTCGAGCTGGCGGACATTTACGCCACGTCCAACCAGTATGTTTCCATCACCCGTGACGTCAGCGGTACTGACAAGCAGGCCAGGTGCGAATATTCCCTGCAGTCACTGATGCATGTTCTCTTGCTCGCACCACAAAACCCATTCTATGTGCTACAGGCAGCAGAAACGGCGTACACGGCGGGTGACCTCGCGCTCGCGATCAAGATGTTTCTCGTGGTGGTCGATATGACTGATGGCGACGATTCCGAGTCCCTCGTTGAATCGACACCTCTTGGGATCACCGTGCGCGCGTGGTATGGTGTCAAACTCGTGGGTAGCTATATCTTGGAAATGAGATAGGGATATTGACCCTGTGTAGTGTACGAGACGAATCGCGCAGGACACACGGCTGGCGACGAACTCTCGCTCCAATACCCCCCCTCCGAAAAACATCGAGATGCTCGACGAACTTGCGACGGAGCGGTTACGGGTCGCGTACTCGAGCTCCGGGAAAAAGGGAGAGATTGCAAATGGGAGAGAGGAGGTGTTTGCTTGGGTTGCTGCTCCCTGATCCCGTCTTTGGTAAGAAGGCTGTCAGATCGCCGTGCTAAACAATCTTTGCGAACGCTCCGGCCTGCTGTGTTGCTTGGTGGATTCGATGGGTCGATTGTAGATAGAAGTGAGTCACACGTGTTGCTTTAGTAGCAACAAGCAATCGGATTCCCTCTGCTAGGCGATATAGCCGTGAAGTAGATCCTTTGATGGAATGTGAGGTCGAACAGCATGCAGGACTGCACCGTCCTAGATGTGTGTGCTTAGAGCTACGTGACACGTTTCTAATTGTTTCGCTGCAGGCCAGTGGGAAGGCCGCTAATTTCCCGGCTTCTTAGACGGTGTAAGCACTCGTGTCCCAAACCTAATGAGCGGATTTGACGTACAAAAGCGGGAGATTAAAACTTGAGCTCAGGCTTCTGTACCAGACCGAGGACATACATGTGAGCGGCATAGTGTGAAATGCGAAGCCGATTCATCGACGATGATACTCTGGCCTTTTCCAAGGCAACCAAGAACCTTGGCTTCTTTTTGAAGGGCACTCGCTGTGGCCTGCATCTTGTCCTCCTGGTACGTTTAGGGGAGTGATCTCCTCTCTGTGCTACTAGTTCAATTACGTGGATGGGCATGGATTCTTGGCTGCGCGGATGACAAGATGGGGAGGAAGGGATGCTCACCAGGTGGAGTGCTCGAAGCGTGGCTCGCTAGTCAGTCTAGAGTCTGAGAGTAGATCGTCGCTTTATTTTCCAAATTTGGTAATGGGCAAGGTGTTTGGCCGCCACGTGTCCATCGTCAGCTTTGCTCCGCCAACATGTTCGCTGAAGAACTCAAGACCCTGCGTAGACTCGGCTTTCGTCACGTTCGTTCTCCCTCTACTCGTCTTCGCATGGTCCAAACGGTCTCTTCTAGCTTCTCCTTCAGATACTCAACTTTGCATCGGTCATCGCATCGGGCTTGATGCTATGGAAAGGTCTGGGCCTCTTTTTCAACACCGAGTCGCCCATTGTCGTCGTCCTGAGGTATGAGCTTCCACTCGGCCCGGGTGATGTCTCTTTGACTCGCGACTCAGTGGCTCCATGGAACCCGCCTTCTACCGTGGGGACCTCCTCTTCCTGACCAACCCTCCCAACGCACGGTATCAGACCGGCGATATAACAGTATACAAGGTGCCGAATGCGGAAATTCCTATCGTGCATCGTGTGCTTGAGACACACGACATTCTCGTGTCCAACTCTACGCGCAGATCCAGCAAACACCCGTTCGTGCTCTTGTTTCTGGCCGTCGTTGTGATTCGTATCTACCACGTCGTGACAGGTTCGCGAAATATGCGCCTGGACCAAACCAATTGATGCTCACCAAGGGGGATAACAACCACGTTGACGATGTCGAACTGTACCAAGGACTCGATTTCTTGGAGCGGCGCCACATTATTGGCAAAGTCCGCGGGTAAGTGGTTTTGGGATGATAATTGATTGGCTGGTGTTTAGGTTTTTTCCCTCTTAGCTTCTTGCCGTATATCGGATACGTAACAATTGCCATGGTGCGCACGACTTTTTATTTGTCCAGATGAGTCCGTGGCGGCTCCTACTGACAGGCGTGTAGAATGATTTCCCGCAATTGAAATATGCACTGCTGGGTGGACTGGGGTTGCTGGCGCTGATACAGCGTGAATAATCGTTACCGTAGGCAACCGTCGAGTCAGGGTCGATTCGTAGGAAAATTACGGCGCGTAATTGATCACCCTGATGGCACTAGCATGTTCTCGCGCTGATCGGCTCGCGGGGGTGAATTTGATCACGTGCACTGCAAGACGGTTGAAACAAATCGGTTTCCTGACCGTCCCACTACGTCTCTCCGTGTGCGTTGAGAAGCGGAACCGCAGGACGCGCAAAACGTTGATCCATAGCTGAGGATGCTTCTTTCGTCCGAAATGGATCACAGAAGCCTTGTCGCGTGTTCGAGGTCAGCCTGGGAGAGGGGCGAAGCCATTGGTGAATTACATAATAAATAAAAACAAATAAGAATATCCGGGGTCCCTTGTGACCCCCCGGACGTGTGTCCCGCAGTGTCCAGAGGTGCATTGTGTGCGACTCGGCAGTCCAATCGCGACCCTTGTCGTTCACCTCTCTCTCCCTTCCCTCCCCCCTCCTCCTCCCCCCCATCTTCGCCCCCCCGTCCCACATTTTTTCCCTGTTTTTTTTCGACACCCCGGACGTCCACGTCGGTTGCCTTGTCATGGACCCGTCACCGCTCCCCGAACCACAATCGCAGCACCATTCACAGCCCGCCCCTACTCCATCTGCTGGCCTGTATGTCCGCTCTTGCTCCATATGATATCCCCCCTCATCTTCCACAGCCAAATCCGTTCACGCGTCACCGTCGTCTGTGCAGAAGTACGTGCAAATACTCTCCATTCAGGCCCACCACTCACCCCGCCCAGTGCAAGCGTCTTAAGCTCAAATGCGACCGTCGCACACCATGCGGGTCGTGCACCAAGCGCGACACAGTCGCTAGGTGCGTTTATTCACCCGCAGCTGCAGAAAAAGTGTGCGTACCCCTGTCATCGTCCATCTTGCCTTCCCTCACTCCTCCCCGTCAGCGACCTCCACTCCCTCAACAACCGCCTCATCCAAGTCGAATCTCAGCTCGCACAGTTTACCGCGCCAGGTGCACGCTCACACAATTTTTACAACCTATCGCCTGGTCCGTCAACGCAGTCTGATCGTCCCCTCCTCGCAGTCGGACAATCCGGCTCGTCTCTCGCAATATCGCTCGACGACATCACCGCCATATGGCTCGACGAACTCGATCTTGGCAGGGATATCCTACCCCTTCAATCCCCTCCTTCAAATCCATCGTGTCCGGCTTACGCATCAAATCATGTCAAAGTCGAGCCAACACCTACCACACTTCCCCCCCACGACGCCTCCGGTCCCTCGGATCCACCCGTACATCTTCTTCTCCCTCCTTTAAACGCTTACTATACTTCCTCGTCACCCACAGCAAATGACGGCCCTTCTGTAAATACACGGTTATTCGCTCATCTCCCTTTTGCCCCACGAAGACGACAAAAACTTTACGACAACGTAGAGGATGTCCTCAAGATGCACCCATGTTTCAATTTCAAACACTTTAAAGACCGTGCAGAGGCAATGTTCAAGTGGTCTTCCGAAGTCGACGGACACGACAACTCGCTCGCCGACCCTTTGACGACTCAAAGTGGAGCCAACGGTGCTCTCCCAACTGCTAGCAAGCTAGAAACCGCCCGTGCAATATTTTTTGGCCCTTCGACGCCCCCTTCCAGTCGTGTTGTGTCCGCTTCAAAGCCTACGCTCTCCTTTTTTGCAGCTGTGTCAGCGTCTCTCGCTCTAGGTACGTTAGTTGATAGAGAGGTTGCCGAGGAGGAAGCCCGCTTGGACGTCGCCCACGCTGACGGTGTGACTCCGGACGATTCGTCATCTCGCCCACCCCCACGGAAGAAGCCAGATCAGCTCCCCGTCCCAAACAAAAAGTGTAGAGGCATTGCCAAGGATGCACTCAGCTCGCCTGCCGTACTCCTTGCACTTTCCCAACAAGCATTATCATTGTTTGAAAAATCGAGTCCGTACGATCTAGATTTTCTTGTGGCCATGATTCTCCATATGTTGTATGCACTGCATGACAGCAAGGCGCGTGTGGTCCGCACACTACTGCCCGAGGCAAGTGATTCCGATCGTTGATGAGTGATGGCCAATCACACTTTCATCCTCCTTAGGTTGGTAAGATGGTTAACATAGCCCGTACAATGGGACTCGACATGGATCCTGACGAATTTCCGGGTAAATTCAATCTTTTTGAGGCCGAGTCAAGACGGCGACTCTGGTGGGACATTTTTTATTATGACCTGTGAGTCGTGCACTGCACATCATTTCCGTGGCTTATTCGCGGGGACGCCGCAGGTTTATATCGGATTATATGGGCCGCTCGCCCCTTATTTCGGATACTGAACACACTACACGCCTTCCTATGGATGTCGACGAGGATGTATTCACTCCAGCATGTACCACCATTCCCCTTCCACGCAGCCCTCTCTCGCCGTTGGAGCCGAATTCCTCAGACTTCAAGTACTTTGGTCTTAAATGCCGGTTTGTTTACCTCATTCAACTTTTGTCCGTCCTCATGCTCATCTCATAAACAAGTCTCGCACAATTGGTCAAGGATATTAAAAGACGTTCACTCAGGGATTCCATTCAGAATGATCCAGTCGCACATGAGCAATTCACGCTCGAGCAGGCGGCCTCGTGCGCAAACGAAATTAAGCAGTGGTTTGCGGACCTACCGTCCACATTCCGAATGGATATCGATTCTGACCCTGGGGCCATGCAGGCGTCTCGGACAGCTGCGGCTAGTTCTTCATCCACCAACACTGGCGAATCAATCAATATATCTCCCGTGCTGATGGCGCAACGCTGCGAGTTGGCAGTGATGGTTCAGAGATTGATCATGAAGGTTTATATTCCCTTCTTGCGACCATCGTATGGCCACGGGAACTCGACGTCGTACTATCAGGCTACGGTTGGCACGTTCACTGCGGCACACTCGATCATCCGTTCGCTCAATGCGCTGTGTATGATGTGGAAACAGCGCCCTGATCTTCGGGGACGACGACCGATGCCCGCGCTGTTCAGCTTTTACTCGTTTAGTAGAGCACTCTTTGACGCGGCGGTCGCTTGTGCATACAACGTAATCAAGGATCCCAACAGCATCTGGGTACACACCGCTTCCGAGGACGTCAGCTATGCACTCGATGTTTTGCGCGATCTTGTGCTGAATACGGGGCGTGGCCCTGTGCGCGGCGGTGTCGAAGGAGGCGTGCAAGATGCCGTCAAGATCGTCGAGTTGCTGCAGCGCAAGGCTGAGCGTGCCCGCTCTGGTAACTCGGATGCCGCGTCGGCAGGGACGAAGAGAAAACACGGCGAGATCGAGGCAGACGTAGAACAGTTGCGCCGTGGATTTCGTCTTCCGTTCGTCAGCGCTCCCGTCATGTCGGCCAGCGCGTCAATGTCTAGAGCTAATTCTACCGCTCCACTGCCTGTCACCAGCACACGGCCTGCGGTGACTCCTTCTGCCCTTCCCTCCCTCCCTGATCAGCATGCACAATCTAACAGCCGTTCCAGCTCCGCCGAGCAACGAAAATGTTTACCGTCGGTTGCGGCATCGGTTGCACCGAAACATGGATCGCATTCCTGCAAGCCCAAAGATAGAAACGCCAAGAAACCCTACCCCCAGACTGGTATTCGTGTTCGAAAGCAGCCATCGCCGTTTACCAAGCTCTGTATTTCACCCACCGCCGCTGCCACGCCCAGTGCCGACAGTGACCCTCCTATGCCTGCCTGCCAAGCGCCGTCGATAGCTCCGAGCCCGAGCTTAGAGCGTCCGCCGTATTCACAGCCGCCAACTACTTTTGCGCCGGCTTCCCAGCCTGCCAGCGCACACCCATCTGTCCCTTCAAAAGTGGACGGCGCTTCCGTCGATTTTCTGGTCCCCTTTGGTGCAGGGGAGGAAGCAACTCAAGCGCGGGGACCGGTGAACCTGGATGTATCTCAATCACGACGGTACTGCCAGAGCGAGATGGGCCAAGAAGTATCGAGCTCTCAACCGGTTACCAAGGTTTCCCAAGCCGTCGCCACGTTTGAGCGGCCACACAGTGGTCCATTCGCTAGCTCGAGTCCTGCGTCGTACGCTCCGTCCAGCGGAAGCTACTCAGCCATTAATTCACCGTATCCAAGCAGTGGCGCGCAGTTCTCCACCACACCTTCGCATGAGCAACAATCGTCCCCATTTGATATGTCAGCATCCACGCAGAGCTACTATCCCTACGATCCTCAGACTCAAACGCATTCGATGACGCTTGTTGGGGTGAACCACAGTGGGGACGATATATCGTTCCAGATGCGGGATCAAGCAGTGTCAGTGGTGCCTCAGAATAGTGGCCTCTTTCAGTTCCGGCAGGACAAACCACATCAGG
This sequence comes from Boletus albobrunnescens, assembly GCA_038093955.1. Classification (NCBI taxonomy): domain Eukaryota; kingdom Fungi; phylum Basidiomycota; class Agaricomycetes; order Boletales; family Boletaceae; genus Boletus; species Boletus albobrunnescens. The sequence goes on from JBBPTC010000009.1 coordinate 29,144, forward strand.
GCATGTATCCTCCAGAACACGCGTCTGTGTCGCAGTCGCAATTTACGGAACACGTGCAGCCGATGGCCCAAGTCTGGACCCCACAAGCGGGCGCGATCTCGGAGGAGAGTGGCTTCTGGCCTTCTTATGATCCATTCACGGCATAAATTACGACGCACATGGTTCTCTCGATGTTCTTTTCTTCTCTCGCATGCTTTCCTCGCCCTGTCCTTTGTCAATCCCACGTTCTTATTTTCTTCACATCTATAATCTCTGCTCACTATGGGTTTCGTGTGTCGCCCTTTTCGTTGGCGCACCGGCTGCTATTGGATCCCCCTGCGTGTATTGTATACTGGGCCCCATTTCACTTGATAGTCGCTCACGCTCTGTTTATTCGATCGAGTGGGATACCTCTTTACACGGTCATGTTCGCTCGTTCGCTCTTCCTCATTCTCTTTTTTCTTTTCATATATATAATGTAATGTAGCTTTAGGGTTGCGTCTCTAGGAATTAGAATTGACTTATATTTTTTTCGGCTCCAAGGGCAGAGTGACGTGTTGGTTACAGTAAACTTGACGGAGTGACTTGGCATGATCATTACGTCTTTCGACGTCCATGCACCATGATCTGATCAAGCCGGATCGGAATAGATGTGTGGCTTCGTTCGAGGATGGTCAAGTATTGTCAACCGTCGTCGCCGTCGGGGCGCACCCCGTCGCGGGCTCGAGCGGACGCGTTACAGTGGCTAATCCAGAGAGCACGGCGACTTGGCGAAAAAGTAGCGTGTCAGGTGCGCTGCGACACCGCTGGTTCGGTATCGCTCGCATGTACACGTAGCTGCCACAGGTTCGTCATACTGTACCCAGCGGTGCGGTTTCGGCTGGTCCAAGTGAGTTCTGATGATGCCATCGATAATGTGCATCGCACATCAACGCAACTGAGCAAAAATGATACGACCATCGGGCGTCGGTAGACTACGAGCGTGTGTGCACGCGAGCGATGTACCGATGTGGCATACGAGTCATGGCCATGCATGAGGTGGCACATGCGCTCACATAGACTTGGCGTGATATCTGTTTCTGATTTGGGTTTCGAAAGGATGGGGGTCGCCATGGTGTAGTTTCGGTTATCCAGGCATGGCACTCTAGTGATGAGGGTGCGTGACGGCAGGTGACGGACGGGGCTCCAAGAACGTCCGCATCGACTTCGGAACGTCCATTTCCGATTCGGATGGGGCCCAATCCGATACATGATACGGAGTGTTGTTGGGTTCAAGAGACTTCCAGAGCATGTGGTGCTATGACAGAGTGGCGAGTACGGGGCTCGAACGTTTGGATATCTTGCAATCAGCAGCCAGCACAGCGAGTGGGCCCTGTTAGAATTAAAACATGCCGCAGGCCTGACGATACATGCTCTGCAAAGCTTCACTGGGCTAAGTAGCCGTCAGGCTTCGAATTCTGTGCGTTAGTGCATGAACTGTCGGCATAACATTAAGTCAGAATCATTATTCTTATTCGTATTGTGCAGTGAGTTCAATCTGGCCATCTGTCACAAAGTGAGGCTCGGAATCTTTGAATTGGGTGACGGTGAATACACTTATATGTTTCACAGGCCGGTGACCATCATCGATCCAGTTGAAGGAGCTCCACCCCTAAGTTTGGCCCGCTGCGATGTTGTGGGTGCTGTCACTGCGCAAGCGCGTGTAATGCTGGATGATTTCGCATGTCGCCCGCCGCCCTGTGAAACCCCTTCGCTACTTGAACGGACTCAAATGGCGGTCGAAACACGGTCGTGATGGAATCTATGCAAGCGCTTGACCGTCATTGTGACCCCGCTGGTACCCACGCCAAATCGGACTACTCCGCGCTTGTCAACAAACACTTCCGCCCAAAATATTTGGCGATAGTACGGAGAGACGTTCAGAAGGTACCGCAGGTTTATCGAGGCATGGTCTCACCAGAGGCTCGTCAAGCCCACGATCAGCGGTAGCATTTTGCAAACGCCCTTCGGGTATCTGGAGTGCTATTCTCTCTTCTGGCGTATTTCTCCTGTACTCACGCTCCAAGGCCATGTCGTCCGGTCTGCAGTTAGCAGCGTCAAGCATCGTGGAGAACAACTATGCGACGCGTAAGCTCAATTAACCCGACTCATCTCTTGACTGTCGATCTCACCCCTTTATTAGTCGTGATCCTTACTGCTGTCGGGTATGATTACAGTGAGCAACGTGTCCGTCGAGGCGTTTCCCGTACTCACTCCTGCGTCAGTCCTCAGCTTACCAGGCGAGGTAAAATCTCACTCTCCGTTTTTCGGGTTCTCGCTGACTGCGACTCGACATCTGTAGATTGAGTATATCTGGGTTAGCGAACACACTTTCGGGCAAGTCACGTATTCCTGATGCGGCCGCAGGAAAGACCTTGGACTCGGGTGTCCACCTTGTTCGTTCTTGTGGGTACTCTACTACCATTTCATGACACCGCGGCAGGTTAATTGTCATTACAGGTTCGTTATCTCTCGTTGTGCGGTGGAATGTACGTCAATGCCTGTTCAAACACGTTTGAAGCCAACTTGACACGTTGATCTAATAGACTATATGCCATCGGTACGCTCGAGACTCGAAAAATACGCTCTGTTCATCTCACCCAGCTAAATATTAGTGGGGAGTTCTTTCCTACCTGGCCCTGCAGAGGTGATTTCCCTATGCTGTTGGAGGAATAGACACCCATGCTTAAATTCCCTTTAGCTGTATGTGTTCGCTGTTTGCTAGTCACTGACAGATGACTGATACCTTCTGAACAGCTGTGAGCATTATCCCATGCTACCTGGGTTTATTCTGTTCAAGGATGTTTAAGGCAAAACACTCGTGATCCTCGGTGAATGGGCGTTGAGTATTTTCATTGGTGCCGCGGATTGTGCGTGTCGTTTACTTCGATAAGTGAGGCGATTCAATGACCGTGGTGGCTGCAGTGTCGATGATTCTTCGTGTCTGGGCAATATATATGCAATCAAAGACCATCCTTGGCATCTTACTCATGCTCTACGTCCTGGAGATTACCTCCGTCACGATCGCATGCATTATAGTCAGCATCAAAACCGTAGGTATGTGCTACCCTTAAATCTCAATCACGTGTGCATGTTCTTCTAATATGTCTATATCTCCGTCACCTTGCATACTATCATATAGCGAGTACTGCTCAGTTGCTCGACTTTTCATTTTGTGTGGTGGACACTAGTCCATCTATTGTGGCTGAGGTGATCGACAGTCTTCAGTTTGCACTCTCCGCAACGATGTGTCTCCTCGTGGCCGCCAAATTCATCCAACAATTGTACGACATGTACAATGCGACGAAGCAGTGGCAGTTCAACTGTTATATGAACCTTTTTGTCAGGGAAGGCATACTCTACTTTATCGCGTATGTCCGCATTTCATTTCAACCGACTCGAAGCTACACACGCTTGAATTCCTGCGATACAGAATCTTTCTTTTCGCACTCATGAACGTCCTGATCTACCGGGTCAAGATTCCCGTCACAGGATGGCGCATCGTCCCGATGACCATCTTGCAATACGTCCCGGTGCTCACGCTCAGTCCGCGTTTCATCCTGAGCGTGCGGGCGTTGCATGTACGCGATCTTCGGAGTCGATCCGCACAGCATGATTTAGACACTGAATTTGGCTTTACATCGATGGGGCACAGCCGTGGCGAGATCGGCGACGGGCTATCACATGTGGAACAGAATACGGAGGGTGGGTTGGGGGAGGGCGAGGAGATTCAGATGGAAATGTGGAGACTACGAAGTGCTGGGAATGGTGCGTGATGACCTTGTGCATTGCGGAAAATTCCGGGATGTGTAACGCCGAAAGATCAGGCGACTTTCGACCGATGTCGTACTACTACTTTAGATCTGCCTTCCAACTCCATCACATGGCCTGTGTTGGCTACAAATTGAAGCTATCCACTAAGGTATGTCGACTGGCGGCTCCTGGTGTTGTTCGACAGCCAGCTATTTGAAGTTTACATACCATATGGCAGCTGGCAGGCGACGCTTGCCACTTTTCTGGAGGCGACCGGACGAACTTTGGTGCCTATTTACACTCTAGAATGTTGCCGCAGGTCGTCTGTTGTCTTGGGGTAAAAGGCCCGTCCCTCCGAGGATCTCATCTTATGTGAAACGAGTCTTCACTACGCAGATCCTGCAATTATCACACGCGGCTAACAGACGGGCAGTTGAATCCACTCCCCGACTGACGCTCCGAGTGGTCGGTTGAACCGCTCGATCTTGTTACGCAATCAGCCTGTGCCATTATACTCACTACGCAGTGGCGCCGCCACGACTTGGCTGTTATTAGTGGTGTTCTGAGTTCTCGGGTTGCTACCATGTCGGATGGTACGACAACATGGTCTCGTTGAAACTCGTCAAGGTCCAAGGTGTCTGGCCAGCGATGTGTAGCGGTTTTTCAACAACCTCACCTGGAAGATACTCATTCTCACGGTCATTCTTACACTAGTGGCCTCATAACCACCTCCAATGGCACCGTCTCGTCCCGGCTTGCCTGTTATTGGACTTTCAAGTCGGAGGCAAATTGCATGTGAGGCATATACGGTTTGTTAACGTTTGTGGTACTCACCATCTGATCCACGGAAAAGGTAGCATAGAGAGTTAGTAGGAGCGTTGTTCACCTACAAATTCATGCGTGTACTAATTAATGTTCAGAATCTTCCGGGGATCTGCGGTAATGGAGTGGCCACATGAGTATCCATGCTGTTCATTGTTGTCTTTATTTGGTGTCTCGTATCCGCACCGATATCTGACACATTTCAAAGGTTCGTCAAGTTGGATTACTATAGGTATGTACTAAGTCGTCCTGAATGATGACTGAGATTTGAAAAAGCACCCAAATCGGCTGTTGTACACAGGATCGAAGTGCTCCGTGTGCCAGACCACGCTGCAGGTGAAATTCACCACGCACTCCCGCCTGAAATCGGGACCACTGTCATACCTGGCTCTAAAATGGTATGTTTTTTTTTACCATATATCTGTGCATTCCATGGTTGACAAGTATAAACAATGATGGATTTGTGTGGTTCACCCGAAGTGGATGTAGTGAGGGACAGCTCTCAGTTTGGGCTCGCTGCAACGATGTGTCTCCTCATGGTTGTCCAACTCATCCGTTGATCATATGAAATATGCTATGTGGCAAGGCAGTGGCAACTGGCAACCCAGCTGTTATATGAACATTTTCGTCAGGGCATGCTCTGCTTTCCTGCATGTGTCCACTCTGTCCCTGACTGGTGATCGCAGACTACGCTGACGCCTGATTTCCTGCAATGCAGCATGTTCCTTTTTGCACTCGTTCAGATCTGGTTCTGCCGGCCAGGATCACCATCACCAGATACTGCTGGCGACAGCCTTGGAGTATGTTTCCTATACTCACACTCGGCCGTTTCATCCTGAATGTGTGGGCATTGGTGCATGTGCGCGATCTTTGGAACCGATATGCATGGAGCAGCTTTTGGTTTTACACCGCCGCCTGGTGGAGATGGCCATGCTTGCAAACATGGAGCAGAGGGTGGGTGATGAGAGAGCGGGAAATTTCAAATACGAAGTGATAGGGCCTTCATGTCAAGTTTTGCCCATTTTCTTTCTCCCGAATGGCCCTTGCATGATGGACATGCTCTTTTAGCTGATCTTTCTACGCAACACCCCGATACTATGATTACTTCAGACTTCATGGGCTCTCACCCGCTCCCACTGAAGGGCACTTCGAGCCAATACATATTAAAAAATGCCAACTTCATGATGGGAGAGCAATATGGTAAAGTTTGAGTTAGTCATCACCGCATATTCTTCTGATGCTTGGGTAGCTACGGAAGGCCGTGTGCATGACAAAGTCTGGTGACCTGGCACTTGTGTAGAGATATGAAGTAGTCAGTAATAAAACAAGACGGATTTGATGTATCCTACGTTATGCTAGTGGTACATGTCGCCATCATGAAGATTAGAAACGACAGATGTGACGCAAGGCAGAGGAGTCCGATCAGCTCTCTGCGAACGACAATTCTCATGTCAGCAATCCATGAGTGGTCGTATGCCGAAACAAAGTCCAGGGTAGTGAGAAGAGTCTGTGTAGAAATGAGGGTATCAACGAGGATAGATGACCGGTCATGTGTGATGCCTACCGTCGACGACTCGAAGTCAATGAAGGCGAAACAAACTTGAGAGTGTTCCAATTATGACATATGTATTAATTTACCCATTTACGAGTAGAAGCCTCAACGTGAGTCATTGGGCTCCACTATCAGATGAATGGCATAGGATTGTATAGGACTGCATAGGTGTACTGCAAGAGATGCATCAATGATTAATAATATTCCTTGTCGCCACAAGATCCACGTTTGCTGCAGTCCGACTGCCAGTGGTCGTTAGTAGGGTTTGGGTTGCGCCTACGGCCCCGACGCAGGTATGTACAGTGTGTTGAGGGTATCAATGATCAGTGAAACTCACCTCTATATGAATCCACACTATGATATTGTCGCTTGGGTTGTCGTCGTTTGTGCAGTGCACTCGGGTGAAACTAATAACCAGAGCAGCTGTACATTGTCAACTGATTTGTCCGATGATGATCAATTGATTGATCCACAAAAAAATTTGACATGATAGCGGTGTCACTAACGTATATACCTAATCACTACTGAGTCAAGTTACTTTTGCGGCTCCTGGACATGGGAGTTCTCTTTGCTGGCCCGTGGATCCTACATTGATCCAACGTATACACACAGCATCGGCAATCGAAACGAGACATCGAACCGCCCCACGTTTTGATCTTTTCATGACATCCCAGTCAGTCCCCGAAATGCGCTACTATATCCAATGTCCATTGCACTACTAGTGTCCACGGTTGTCACGGATGTTTTCGTGACATGGTCTCGTCCGAGCCCATAAAGGATTCAGACGATGGCACATATCAGCTGTACTAGTAGTACTTTTCAAAAGCCCTTTGGTTGTCCGCAAGGTACTCTCTCCTCGGAGTTATCGTTGCTGACCCATTTTAGTTTTTGTATTGCTCCTACTCCAAGGTCATGTCATCCGAACTGCAGTTGGCCGTGTCGAGCATTGTGAGGAATGACTACGTGACGCGTAAGCGCATCGGGGCCGGTTCATTTATTGTCTGCTAATCTCACCCCTCTGCTAGTTGTTGTCATTACTGCTATCGGATATGATTACAGTGAGTAACACGTGTCCGTGTCCTGATATGCTTCCTCAGCTGAGTTCCGCATTGTCAGTCCTTACCTTTTCAGACGAGGTATTCGCTACTCCGGTATTTGTGGATCTCACTGATTCGCGACTTGATGTTCGTAGATCGAATATGTTTGGGTCAGAAAACACCTCTAAGAAGATCGTGTATGTCTGACGCGATTGCAGAACAACTCTTGGACACGGGTGTCCACCCTGTTCGTTCTCGTGAGTATTCTAGGGCGTTTCGTGACGCCACACCAGGCTAACAATCGTTACAGGTTCGTTATTTCGGTCTTTGCGGTGCCATGTATGTCATTAAGCCACTATTTGAAACGACGGAAGCTAACTTGACAGGTTGGCAGAATCTTTGCCCTCCGTATGTTTGGGACTCGTAATGTACGATTTAGTCAACTGACGCAGCTGAACATTAGTGGGGAGTTCTCTCCTACCTGGCCCCGCAGAGGTAATTTCTTACGCTGTTATGAAGTAGAACATGCTTGCTGAAACGTCTCCTAGACGTATGTGTTTACACTTTTTGCACGTTTTAAATAATTGATATCCTCTGAACAGTTGTGAGCACGCCCATTCAATGCCGCTCTTGTTCACCTTGTTCAAGGACACTTCTAAGGCAAAATACTTACTATTGTCGGTCAATGGGCGCTCCTTATGTTCTTTGCTGCCGCAGATTGTGCGTCTGTATCATTTTCTTCGATAAGCAGGGTGATTCAATGGCCGTTTTGACTGCAGCGGCGATGATCCTCCGTGTCTGGGCAATATATGCTCAATCGAGGATCATTCTCGGCATCCTACTCACGCTCTACGTCCTGGAAATTGTCCCATTCATAGTCGCATCCATTACGACCAGCATCAAGGTCATAGGTATGTGGCACGCCAATCATGTGTGCATACAGTTCTAACAGGGATACCCTCGCTCGCGTAGTGATTACTGGTCATGTGCTGGACTTCTCATTTTGCGTGACAAATGATGGTGGATTTCCCATTCTGGCTGAGGTGATCGATAGTCTTCAGTTTGCACTCTCTTCAACCATGTGTCTCCTCGTACTCGCTCAATCCATCCGAAACGTACTGGAAATGTACACGCTGTCGAAGCAGTGGCAACTCAACCGTTACATCAACCTTTTCGTCAGGGAAGGCATACTCTACTTTTTTGCGTACGTCTACATCTCTTCCATTTCCCATTCCAACCACTGATTGCACTCACGCTTGATGTTAGCGTCCTCATTTTTGCACTCGTGAACGTCCTGGGTTTCGCGCTCAAGGTCCCCTTCACAGGATGGGCGGTACTTCCAGTCGCAGTTTTGGAAAATGTACCCTTGTTCACGTTAAGCCCGCGCTTCATACTGAGCGTGCGGGCATTGTACGCACGCGATCTCCAGGGTCGACGTGCATCGCGTGGACTGGACAGTGATTTTGGTTTTGTGTCGGTGCACGGGCATGATCTGGGCGGCATTGCGTTCCCATCCACACATACCATGACCACAGTGGAACAGAGCGATGGGGATGGGTCGGAGCAGGGCGGAGAGATACAGGTTATAGAGAGGGGAAGGGAGAACAGTGATGAGAGTGGTGTGTAGTGGTTTCGGGTTTGAGTTCTATTGCAGGTTACCTTGTCTAGTCTGATAAGTGGAGGTGTATCGCGTGAGCGGTATGACGGGTTTCTTGTCAAGATCTAAACTCTGGCTGTGGCGCATTGCAAGTATTGACTGACCGAGTTATCGAAGTTATATGAAATACACAGTGAAGTGGTTACAAGCACTGGAAAATGGAATCAGCTCACCGCATGTTTGTTTCCCGGTAAGCAAAGTGCATGCACAGCACGCGCAACTTTCTCTCAGGCAGGTCTGAATCGCTCCCACTACGGCCTAGCGTATCCCGGGTCTGGTGATGCAGGTTGGTTTTGTCAGCACTACTGACATTAATTGCCGCAGCACACCCGTGGTACTGTCACGGCCCAGCACTATCGGCGTTTCCTTTACTGCGCTGCTGCGAATTGTGAGGAGATTCAAGCAGCACGGCCTTGCAGCGCGTATAAAGTGCGAGTCTCTTCAGCGCTAAAGGTACCAAACGCGACCGACAAGACCCAGACGTGACTTGATACCTCAAACCGGCCGTATCGCATACAACATGGCACCTATCGGCACCCTGTGGGGCAACTCAATTCAGCGTCAAAGCAAAGTCGTATGTTGTAGCCACGTTCGTGAAGGGACTGCAAGGCTGACTTGGCTATGAACTGCTTACCCTCGTCACTAGATTCTCGCGGCTGCGGCTGCGGCAGGTCTTGAGCTCGACACCCCACCCTTGGAATTCAATGTAACCAACAAATCACCCGCGTATCTTGGCAAATTCCCCCTGGGAAAGGTGCCAGCTTTCGAAGACACCAAGGGGCTCAAACTGTTCGAAGGCGCCCCTATCGCACGCTATGGCAAGTGACCCGCATCGCTTGTTACACTCGGTTAACCGACGACGTACGCTAGTATCTTCCCTTGCGCCAAAATCCGGATTGCTCGGAAAGGATGATAGTGAAGCGGCTCTCATTGACCAGTGGGTTCACTTTGGGGAAACGGAGATCGCCACATTCAGCTACGAGATCAAGGCGCTCGTCGCCGGATACCTCGGTCCGTACAGCAGGGAGGTGCGTGTCGTCGACCCGACTCGCAGTTGGTGGCAGGTGAATTGAAACGCGATGAACGTGTCGATGCATATAGATGCACGACATTAACCTCGGGAGGCAAGCTCGTGCGCTCAAGTTCCTCGACGATCATCTCGCCGCAAGTGCCTCTGGTTATTTGGTATCCGACACGATGACGCTCGCCGACATTGCGATCGCGGCGGTGAGCGAGCAGGCTGGGATGATCACTTGTGGTACCGCGGAGAGGGTGCAGTACTCGAACGTCTTTGCTCACTATGAGAGGGTTGCAGCCCACCCGAAAGTGAAGGACGTTTTCGGGAAAACTGAGTTGGTGGAGAAAGCGTTGACATACAAGGCGGAGACTGCATGAATAGAATGGCCTGCTTATGTACCTTGAACTTGTTCACATTTCATTTCGCCGCTCATTCAAATTCCTGGGTTGATGCAAATGAATGCAACGGTCAACGTATAACTGAAAACCATTCACCCTTTGGACAGAACGAAACCGATTCCTAATCCTAATCCGAGTGCCTCAATTCAAAACAACAACATCTTGAAAACGAGAAACGTTGAACGTGGCCACCCGGCTCGTCACTTTCCAGAGCAAAGCTGCTGTTTAGGCTCCCTCAGTGCATACATACCCTTTGGGGATGCCCTGGGCATATCCCTCTCTCATCACCCTTTGGTCGGAAAATCCGAAGAACAATGTCGACCACGTCTAATCTCTCGGCTTACCTACTAGAGCAGAAGACTCGCTTCCTTCAAGACAACGGAGATGGTTGGACAGTGGTGATGGGCAATGAAGCCGGAGGTACGCCATCCAGAGTTACTTCAACGCAAACGATCTATACTTTTACCCAGATCTCGACAGTCTCGCAAGCTCGATTGGCTTTGCGTGGCTTCTGACTCATAAACCAACCACCGATATAAAGGCGATCGCTCTTATCACCACCCTTCGCGAGGACTTCGTTCTCAGGGCAGAGAACCTCTATGCGTTGCACCTGATAGGCATCAAGGAGGAATTGCAAGAACTACTCTGTCCAGAAGATCTACCCAAACCAAATCTCAGCTCGAATTTTGCCTTGGTGGACCATAACAGTCTTCATCCCACGTATGCTCACACGGGTGCGCGGGTGACGGCGATAGTCGATCACCACGAAGACGAAGGGAAATACTTCGACACGGCGTCACCTAGGATAATCGAGCCGGCAGGGAGTTGCGCATCGCTCGTCACGAGCGTCATCATGTCACACCCAATACTTCTGATACCCCCAGAACTCGCTACACTCTTACTAAGCGCGATCGTAATCGACACGCATGGGCTACGAAGAGGCGGAAAGGCAATTGATGTGGATTATCAGGCGTCCGCTTGGCTTCTTCCTCGAGCCAATGTCGTCTCGGAAAGCCTCGTCGAGCAAACGATGGAAAGTTCTCGTCATCTCCATGACCTTGGATGCATTCAATCCCTCTCGAACACGCTCAGTGCTAAAAAGACTGCGATATCCCATCTCAATACCCGAGATTTACTCCGACGAGATTACAAAGAATTCGTCGTTGATCTCTCCTCGTCCATCCGTGGGGACAGCCCGCGCTCGATAAAGGCGGGCTTGTCTACCGTTCTGCTACCCCTTTCTTCCTTCTTCTCGCCATCGCCAACTCTCGCGGTTGTTGCCACTCAGGACTGGATCAAAGAGCGCGGTCTTTCAATCGTTGGTGTGCTTACCGCCTACAAGAGTAAGCAAGGCAAGTCTAGGCGAGAGTTGATGTGGGTGGTGGATGAGAACGCGTGCGGGCCCAAGCTTCCACAGGCACTATTTGATGGATTCGAGGCGAGCGAAGTCTTGCAAGCCAAGAGGACGGGTTTTGAACGGTACGGTTTCAACAAAAGGGACGAAGGAGAAGGAGATGAGGTCGAACAGGGTAGCATTGATGAAACGGAATCAGTCTGCGAGCAGGGTGGAGCACCAGAGGCATCGCCATTTGGCGTGGGCCTCGTCGCACGGGTTTACCGACAGAAAAATTCAACGGCCACTCGCAAACAGGTTGCTCCGATCTTGAAGCGAGTGTTGGAACGATGAGGAGCGTACTACCAGTAATCATACCCACTTGTTACAAAAATATCTAGTGTTACATTCTCAGCCACCATTCCTTGCACCTTTTGCACCCTCCAATACGCCATGGCTGCGCCGCCATCACCAAAGGCCATTCTCGGTCTCTACAGCTCCACGCTTCGTGCAGCAAAGTTATTCAGTTCCTACAACTTCCGCAACTATTTCTTATGGAGGACGAAGGAGAACTTTCGTACTATACAGGTACGCCACTGATCGTGGGTGGATAGTGTTACGATGCTCAGCGTTCATCAGGCTGAGAAGGACCCAGTCAAGCTTACAATGGCATACAACGAAGCTATCAAGGAACTGGAGGTGCTTCGCCGGAGCGCTATTGTCAACCAGGTGTACGGCGGATGGCGACTCGCAGTAGAGGAGCAGAATGATGTCCGAGAACGAGACACATGAGTACCTTCGTCTGTCACAAGAGCGTTGACCATACCAGCAAGAGCGAGGAGGTGGACAGAGAGAGAGTAATACATCTACGGTCTCAAGTGGTTGTACTGGCGAGGTCACTTTTTAGCGTCTCCTGCGAGGCTCCGTGTTTCCTTCCACTCGGCCTCGGCGACCTTGAGACGATCATGGAATTCCCTTCTCTCCTTGTCAAACTGTTGATCCCGTTTTACTTGGAGCTCCTCGGCGGTCTGAACACCTGTCTCCTTGCCCGGGCGCCAGCAGTATGTGCAGACAGCGGCGATCGTGAATGCTTGGGCGGCCACCCGCATGCGCATCCATTGGTTGAGCGAGCGCGACTCTCTCCGCCTGAGCTTGATCACGGCCATAGTAAATGCACCGACCGTCGCGAGCGTACCTTGGGTAGGAAGTGCACGATTTTCGGGAATGATTTGAAAAGGAAAAGGACAGAGACGCACCGATGGGGACGAGGGGCTCCTCTTTGAGCTTTCGTAGGGCCCTCTCGCCATAACTTTCGGTGGAACGGCGAAGACTCGGGGTGTGTGGTGTCGCCAGAGGGGAAGTAGACATGGCGGGTGTTGGCGGAGCGTCGCTAGGCGGGTATTGGTCACTACTAGGTTAGGGTTACCCGGTGTCATCTTTGTCTACTGCAACAACAACAACGACGACGTTCAGCGACACTATTCACTGTACGTGGGTTCATGCGTTTGGCCTCGAATGGATGGCTGAATGACCCGCAAGGCACTGTCACTGACACTCGGATTCGGTCTGCGGGGATCCAGGACGCCTTTGATACATTTGTCGGTCGCTGGTTATCTGATATTGAGTATCCACAGCGACACCGACCTTTGTGTGCCTCATTGGTAAAATGTGGACATCGACCACTGTCATGTCCACAACTTACTTGGCACAGTGCACAGACTATATTTAATATGCAAGTCCTCCACCCAGGTTTTCACTGGTTCGTGGTGTTTCCTTCGCGCGAGACTCGTCGTCTCATACTCAGAATGCTCTCTCTTCTACGCGTTGCTACTGCTCCCTTCACTCTCAAGTTATCACATGCACCACAAACCCCGTCCTCTCCATTCGGCAAGCGTGCCACATTCGCCGCGGTCCTTGATGACGCAAGTGATTCACCGGCTGGTAATCGCCTTCCACGAGTTGCGATATGCCACTTCAAGGGGATCGACGCGCTCACAGCTGATATCCAGCGGCTGTCGTTGTTGACTAGACCGACCCCAATTCGTGATATCGAGAGTGATGCAGGGAACAACAGCATCGCTCATCTAAACACATCTCCCAATCCCACCGCCAGCGTTGCACCCGCCACATATCCCTGCTCCATCTTCCCCGTGTACGGACCCTTTGATCTTCTGTATTGTATACAAACTGGGGGATTTGGATCCGCGTGGGCTGCAAGAGATCGGAGCACTGACCGGCTATTGTGTCTCAAGGTGTTCCAACCTTTGAAAGACCCCAACGTATGGAGATCCGCTAAAGAGGAACTCAGAACGTTCAGACGCATGGTGAAATCAGAGATGGGAGAGAGTGGCAAACAGTTCATTATAGAGTTGAATAGATCCTTCCTACACGACACCGGCATTTTCTTCGCCATGGTGAGTAATAGACTTTTGGACGCGTCCAGCTAGCTTAATTTTAGCTTCAGGAGCTCATGACCACCGACCTTGGGTCGTATTTTTCTATCGAACCAGAAAGGTGTAAATTGCATGCATGTCGATGGATGGCACAGATTGTTTGTCTACATGTTACTCGCCACCGATTTCCATTCTAACTCGTGACAGGCTCTTGGGATCGAATCACTGCACGAGATGGGAATCATTCATCGTGACATGAAAACCGAAAACATCCTCATCGATTCCCGCGAGAACATTCGAATCATCGACTTCGGGCTCGCTTACTTACGCTCCAAAAGCAAGCCCAATCATCAAGGACCGACCGAGTTTCTAGGTACTCCGCCCTATATGGCTCCGGAAGTATTGCAGAATCAGGGATTACCAACCGATCTGAGAAGCCCTTATGGCACAGCGGTCGACTGGTGGGCACTTGGATGTATCCTTTTTGAGTTGGAGTCGCGGAATCACGAGGTACAGTACATATGAATTTCTGGACCTTGCCCCTTGCCTTATAAGACTGGTCGTACAGGTACTTTTTGACACCGAAGAGGATGTGTGTACATATGTTGTTTGGAGTCAATTTGAACAGTTATACCCAAGATTTGAAGGCCTCGATTTCATTCTTGTGGATCTACTAGAAGGGGTAAGTCTTGCTATTGCTTCGGCTAGTATCCGACGTGAGTTTTTCCAGCTTTTGGCAGTCCAGCCTTCAACCCGATATTCGTTGACCGACTTGGAAAAACACGACTATTTTCTGCGTCGCGATGGGTACGTCTTACGGGAATGTTCCAGCATGAGAATTAATAGTCAATTTCCCGATTAGAACAACCGAGTTTCATAACGCCGCTGCTAGAGGTACGAATGTTCCAGCTGGGTCTGACACGCGTTAGGACTGATGTCCAGGCTGTCACCCTTAGCGTTGCAGAGACCAATCCGCCCTGAGCTTGTACCGCAGTTCGCGGGGGACCGTGGGCCAACCAAGGTCGTTGGCCCTCCACAGCCGGGTACGGCCTACGATTGGTCAAACTTGAAATGGGCACTCCAGGTGGATGGCTAACAATATGATTGGTCGAGGTGCTATTAATTCCATTCCCTCCACATGACCAAGCATTGATGACCGTATGGATGCTGCGCATTCTGTTACACAAAAGTATTACTATTTTTCTCCACCTGTTATTGTCATATCGTTGGATCATTTGCGGTGACCATCATTCTTGGGCAAAATGAAGTATCGGAAAGGAAGCTTGACGGAACTTGATGAATCGCCGTTTAAGCGAGAATGACCTGCAGGGACGCTCCGACTGAGGGACGTCCGCTTATCGGGAAATATGATGGCATGAACCACTCCGCGATCAGGACATGGAAGCTGTGTGTACCATCATCACTGGTACATATGAACCACTGGCGCTGCCAATCCACGGCATACTGTAGCCTCGCTAGCACTCGCGTCCACCAACTTCGCTGCTTTGTAGCCTTCCATTCTTTCTCTGGCTTGCCGGTGCGTGGTGACGTCTTGTGGGCCCAACAAGGTTTCAAATGTGTTTGTGCACACACGCAAAAAAAAACTTACTCAAGTCTCTAGGCGAAAAGTGTGCTATACGCAATTTGTCTGTCGCGCTTTCTTCTCTGGCCAATCTTTTTCTTTCTAGCACCAACCCGGGACGCTCTGCGTCGTTGACTTGACGCGTCGTCCCTCAACCTCAATTTTGGGAGTCAGAGTCGAGAAGGATGGGTACTTCAGATACTCCTCCTGCGCAGCGCGCTCGGTCCAAGGCACCAGATTTTTCCGAATTTTTTCGTTCCGCAAATGGGTCCCGTCACTCTTCCCGCACAGGTGCTGGGCCTGGGTCTAGTCCCTCCTCGTCTCCGTCTGCAGGGGAGAAACCTACAGGCACGAAAGCTTCAAGTCGGCGGTCGATGCTCCCATTTTTGGGTCGCAAAAAGCCTGCAGTGCAGACTGCAGTGCCTGCTATGCCGTTGTCGAGAAAGTCTGTTGGTGCGACATACCCAGTTACTCCGGTGAACACTGTTCGTCGCTCCTTTGGGAATGGGTAAGTGTTTTACTTGTCCCCCTTAATGAAGGCGTCGTACGCGGCGGGGCCTTTAGCTATAGAAGCCTGGCCAGAACAATGGTCGATATACTTCTGGGGGTGCTCCCAAAATTGGCAACGATTGAGCACGTCTCGCCCATTTAAACCCACACAAACTGACTGCCTGTAAACTTTCCAGACACGCGGTACTCATGATCACCCCCTCGACGCATAGTCTTCCTGCAGAGCCGCCTTTGCCCTCCAAACTTCCATCTGTGGAAGCTCCGTCACTCGGGTCCAAGCTCGCGGCCCATTTCACTCCTTTACGAACACCGTCCAGAAACAGCAAGGCTCGTAGTTATACGATTCAGAAGCCAGCTATATCTGCACCTTCCCCTCCCGTACCATCTCCAGCCGCACTGTCACCTCCTTTCCCCGAGGTAAGACCGCCATCCATCGAATCTTATCAGAGCAAGCGGAGTCGCTCCACTACCCCTCGGCCCTTGCGAGGGCCTCATTCATCTACCGCAGAGAACGGGGATGAAGAGGACTTTTCTGACCTATTCACCCTTCCTAATCAGTTCAAGAAGCCTCAAGAGTCTCCGAAGACTCCTTCGGCGACATCGGTACATATATACCTCGGGGACTCTCCGAAGAAGAGCGGCGAACTCACTCCAACGACACCGGTTACGCCATCCGGTCCGCCTCTCCATTTTCCCATACCCCCATCGACGATCGTCCCCCCTCGCGCGCTATTAGCCGACAAGGGTCTCCCTAGCCATGCAAGTGAGCTAGCATCTCTGTCATCACAGGGATCGAGGAGTCCTTCCAACCGCCCATCGCCAGCTAGGGTGGACAGTGGTAGAACGCATCGTAGCGGCTTTTCTTCTCAGGATGAGCGACAAAGCAGTCGTCGCCGCACTATCAGCATTTCCGGGAGTGACACCGACACATCCAGGGCCAATGACTCGACCTATTCAGCGCGTAGCTTCAGACTCTCACCTCCAAAGTCTTCGAGCCTGAAGAAGCTCTCAGTATCTAGTGCTGCAAAGACATCAAGCGGTCCACCGCCTTCGGTCCCATTACCATCTCCCCCGCTTTCTCTCAACACTGCCAATTTAGGTCCTCGTTCGGCTCCCTGCCCTTCGCCTAATCGCGTAGTTTTTCCGCGACCCCGGGCCAATACGTTATCTGTCACGTCCAACCTTGTTGTTCCCGCCCAGACGCTTCCCAAGTCAAGCCATTCGTCCCCCCCGCGGTCCAACAGGGCAAACTCGGATACCACGCAAGATGCGACCATTGACGAGCTACGAGAAGCCCTTTCGCAACAACGCAGGAAGAATGCCCAACTGCAGGAATATATCGTCACCGTCACTAAGCGTTATGAAGATGATCGCATGGCGATGACGAAAAACATTGAAAAGCTCGAGCGTAACATTCGAAAGAAGATGAGAGAAATTGAAGGACTCCGGTGGCTCGTCATACACAACGGTGCCGTTAGTGATATTGACGCTGCCGCCAACCTTGCACGTTCGTCGTTTAGTACCCAAGATGGTGATGCCATTGGTGGTGGTCGAGGGCCATCCCCATTTCCGTCAAGTGCTATGGTGATGTCTCCGCAGCATCACGGACATCAATCTATATCAGGACAAAAAGGCATCACGTCGGCGACCTCCGGTATCTCGGAATTGCGCTCGGCTGCGTCGAGCTCGGCAACATCGTTTTCAACTACCGTTTCGGAAACCTCGTTGTCGCCATCTCTCTCCATAATACCTGAGCGGATAGATGGCATCTCACGTGCGGAGCGTCAGAGGTTAAAAGAGGAAAGACGGGCGTCTAAAGCCCTTCGTCGTATCTCGGCTGCGTCAAACGTGGCATTAGGGGCTGATGCTTCTTTGACCCAGCCCTCGCCTGCGGACAGCACGCTTGATCCCAACTTCGATCCCAAGCAGAGCATGGACGAAGTCATGGAAAAGCTGCAGCCGTTTCGCCACACCTGAGAAATCAATCTATCATTTTTAGTGAGGCAAAATACGTCCAGCGTCATGTACATCTGCTGACTCGCATACTCTGCCCTGCAGTTCATTCCGTTTGACTTGCGCTTTCGATCGCTCTTGGCCGACATGACCAAGACACGTCGGCATACCATGGACTTTCGGCATTTCGCATCACATCATTTGCTTACCAGTCACTATATCCTACCGAGCGGAACGCTTCACTGGAACTTGAGCATCCGTTCCACTCCCATTCATTGTCCAAGGAGACAAGGATATGCCTTGTCCACACTTTCATCTATTTTCTGCAACATAACGCATTCGCATTCAGTTCGTAGCGCGCTTTTAATACCCATCCATTTCTTTCATGTATTTTTACATCGAAGTTCAGACCACCCTGCGTTACCCTCGTATCCTCTTGTCCAGGTGCATACCGCGACCCTTCTTAATCACTGACAGACCATATATAATTATTTCCTTTTGCTGCTCTTTTTGGGTTATCATACCTGGCCAGAGCTGATCCAACGACCTTGCACTCAAGTTCAGACTAAAATTCGGAACAGGACATGTAATTCCGTCACTTTTGCACGGTGACACCCACAATGGGTTGTCCCTTATATCACTCATACAGGCACCCGAGTGTCTGATCTGAGGCGGTGGCTGCATCTTGATGGTAGCCGATCTCGGTGGTGGAGAAGGCTGATAGTTGAATGGTTGTTCATACGGCCACTATACCATCAGCCTTCCCCACCAGCGGGTCCTGACCAATTTCTGACCAGAGGTCGAATCAACGGTGAGTCGTGCTGCGAACAATGACGGCCCTTGCTATCTACATAATGGTGGTCATTGGCTGTGAACACGATTGTCACCCTAATTGTGAGAGTGAAAGTCGTGTGCCGTGCTGGGAGTCGTTGATCGATCTTGCCTATGGTGAGAACGACCTGTCAATCATTTTACTAACTGGTATTCGACGTGACAACAAAGTTTTCATGCAAGTGATGGCGCTATTTGATGCTTGTTCTTCCAATTGATGAGCACGAGCGCATGGTGTTGCTAGATCCGGTAAGCGAAGTGACCCCGGGATTCTCCGGCAGAATCCGGCAGAATCCGCTCGTATGTTTCCAGGATCCGAATCTGGCATATGTTATGAAGTGATGGATAACCGGGGAAACAAACATGCGGAGCTAGACTGCTGGGTTGAGACAACAACTTCAGTGGATAGACAAGGTATAGCTGTATGAGTGGTTTGCTTACATTGTAGGTGAACTTATTGCATTCGCCTGAAAGACTCCAGTGCCAGCAATGCACTACTAACACCTCAATTATCTCAGTACCAGTGCGCACCATTCGTGTTGGTCTATTCACACGTGGCTGTGCGAGCCGGTTGAAAACTTTGATTGCAGATTGCTCGGTGATGCAAACTGCCACTGGCAGTTGCTAGGAAATGTCCGTGATATATACCGATCCTCTCTCCCTGATCCCATAAATATCGTGTTTGCTTTTCTTGTGGTACGTTTCTAGGCCCGGATTTTTTGTTGTTTTCATCGCCTTTTACTTGCTTCCAGGCTTTTGTTACGCGAACAGAGAGCGGGACGATGCTCTCCAAGTTTATTGGGCGAAATGGAAAACGCAAGACTGGAAAGGTGATCGATTTCCGTGGTCACCAAAAGTCCTCCGCCCCCGAGCAATCCGAAGCTGTATCACCTGTGGTATTTGTCATCAACGAGAAATCTCTCGCCGCTTGGAGTTCGCCTTCGGTAGAACTTAACCTCTCGAATTCTAACGAGGACTGGTTTCCTCAAGAGTTGCTCCGAATTAGCAGCCGTTCTCCAAGTCCCTCCTCCCGTGCCCAAGATGCTACGGTAGCTCAAGATAACTTGACCCAGGAGACTTGCTCAAATCAATTTCCCGTACCGCCCCTTCACCACTCAGAGAGTTCGTCCTCTGTAAGTGTCATGCCTTAAACATGGGCTCAAGACAGTTGTTTTGATATTTTCAAAGCGTACTTCTCGCAAGAAATCGATACCTGCACCTATTATCATTCCAGACCATCTGATGCATACCGACGTTCAGATAGGACATTCGGTTGTTGCACCCAGAGCACACCATTTCAAGACATCTGAGCTAAATGCTAACGGCGCCGTTGTGAGCCCACCTTCACCTTCGGAGAATATCTCTGCGATATCCGGGACTACCCTTGCGCGCGCCTTGATTGCCTCGTCGTTTGTACTTTCAAGCGAGCGCCGCAGCTCGCGACATCGCAGTGCAATTGTACGTCAGGACTCTGCGACACTCCCTCGTCACTCCTTTTTCCTATCCGACTCAAGGGGCTCGTCGCCGGTCCCTCCAGTGCCTCCGGTGCCCTCAATATTGGCCCGTGCGTCATCAGACCCAAACCATACCTCCACTATCAATTCTGGAACGAGCACTGGCTCGGAGTATCCTACGACGGACTCCTTCACCGCGTCGCCTGAGATCAAGGGCAGCTCTGTAATCCCACGACAATTATCTTGTAGACAGATGTGTCCCTCAGTACCTACGTCAACCGATGGCCCTCCTCACGCTGTTTCCGCCATGAAACTGCCACGGAAGGCGGGTCCTGTCGTGGCACGTGCACGCGTTTCCAAGGACGGCATATTCGATGGGCCGAAAACTGTGGTAGAGGTAGCATTTCCTACAGGTTCTCGGGGAACGACACAGTGCTCGTCGCAGGAAGGGTCGGTTTTACTGAGCTCTGACGACCACAGTATGGACGAATTTGACTTGATGTCTGCTGAACCTTTGGTGATGGTCACTTCTTCCGAATCGGGCTCGAGCGCCTCGTATATTTCGCCAAAGCGTGGTGACAAACATCGTGGACCGTGGAGACGCAAGGCTGTTGGACTGAACCTCGTCCAGAATAGCTGTACGATGGGTTCATTCTCTCGCTCTAAATTAGAATCTAAGAACTATTCTAATAGCCAGGGACAGTATTCTGGCGGACGGTACTTCGCACAAAGCTCATGGTATATCGTCAGCAACGACGTCAGAACACGATTTCGGCGAGCTACACAATTGTGATCTGATCACACCCCAATCCAGCGGGTCATCGTCGAGTGCATCGGCAGGATACCAGACATTTCCGGAGACCCCTTTCACGTCCTCGTCAACCTCATCGGATGAGCCACTACGGTCAAATTCGCCAGTGGCAACTGTTTCTTCCTCCCTTGTGCCAAATTATTTGGACTCTCATTCCCCATCCCCATCCCTTTCTTTCGTCCCTCCTCCACCTTACCACACCGTGGTATCAGAGGAAACATCCCACCGTCCTAGTTCCACCTCCCTGTCGCGAACACCCCCTACTGATCATGGGAGATATGCCTCTAATACCTCCTTGAGGTCTGCTTCTGTGCGGACTCGCATAAGATCGCGTCCACCGCTCCCCATCGGGCCACGAAAACCGAGTGGACCCGGACAAGGCCTTGGCTCGCTCTTTCCCGGAATCCGAGATCGAAACGACTCCACATCTTCTGTAGCAAGCAGTGAGCCCACCGTCAACCCGGGGTTTCCCTGGCGCAAACTAGAGTCTGCCGCTTCGAAGCCTCCTCCCAAGTTCCAGACGCCCCCACCAAAATGGCGCGGACTGACGCTGGAGGCGGCGCAGTGGACGCTCTCTGCGGCACAGCTCCAGGAGATCGTATCCCAGGCAGTCCAACAGTCTTCCGAGGGCTCCTCCCTCCGTTTCCTCAGGCCTGAAGTCTTGGAGGGGGAGGTTGCAGACGAGATGGAGCGTCTAGAGTTGCAGCACGTGGATGCCAAGGCTCAGTACAAGGCGCTCGTCCGGAAACGGTGGATGCTCTTTGGCGCACTAGCGGGCCATGTCGAGAAGAGCGATATCACGACGGCCACCTGCAAGGTGGAGGAACTCGCAGAGGTCTTGTCGACACTCGATCTTCTCGCGAACAAGATACACGACACTGCGCTCCAGATGGCCCATCTCAAGGGTCTGCGCGACGTCCACAACATGAGCGCGCTGGCGCTGGCGCTGCGCAAGATCAACCGGGTGGTGGTCCAGCAGATGGCAGCGAAGGAACACCTGCAGGAGCAGGTTGACATGCTCGCCACGGAGCGGGACGAAGCCTGGAAACACGCCGAGGACATTGCGCAGGGCTACGACACGCTCAACGACCGCGTCACAGAGAGCGCTGGCGGGCGCGTTAGAGATGCCAACAAGGCCTCATCCGACGTGCAGTCCGTGACGACGTGCAGCAGGCGCTCGATGCGCATCCTGGCCGTGCACAGGTTGAGTGTCTTGCAGTCGCAGGCTAGTCTGCGGTCCCAGATTAGACACCGAGCGAACCGCCAGTCGCTTAGCAAAGACAGGCAGCCGACGTCCCTCTCGCTGGGCGATGTCCCACCCGTCCCACGTTTACCGGTGAATGCGGCGGTGGGATCGCCCGTATCCGCGATAGGTACGTCCGCCCTCCCTCCCTCACCATGCGCTTGTTTGCCTGATCACCTCCCATTTTGCTTTTGCGTTGTCCTTACTGATCGGCAGGCGTGCCGCTGGGTTCGGTGTACGATGGCACGTCCGAGGCCGCACTCGCGCTTGCCGAGGCCCAGCGTGAGGTGTACGAGATGCTCGGGCTGAGTTTAACGCCGAGCCAGGCATCCTCGCGGCGGCGCACGCTGTGCGGGCCAGCATCCCCCTCGTCCCCGCCCTCATACAGCGCACGACCCGTGTCCGACCTGCTCGGCCGCCGGGACTCGCGTACGGCGGTGTGCGGACTGAGGCGGGTGCGCTCCTGCCAAGAGCGTCGTCGGGCGACCGGGAGCGCGATGCTGGGTGATGTACGTCCCTAACTCTTTTAGTGCGTGCATTTGGTTTCATCGGACATGGATACGACAATGACCGTCTCATCATCCTAACCACAGCTTACTTGGTTAATTATTTTTATTTATCATTTTTCTCTATCCTCCGCGCTGTAAGTATCTAAATTCACCATACATTACACCCTTTGCAGTGTTATTGCTGTAAAGAGTTCATAACCACGCAGGATCGGAAAACTATACATTGTAGGGTAATGCGGGCTTGGTGCAATGTCACGAAGAGGTTTACAGGACAACTCACAACAAACTAGAAAAGGAGAGGCTAACGAAACAAACTGGATCGACTGCAGAAAATAAGTATAAAAATTGTCAAACGCCACCCTAATGACGTGCGCGTTTCCGCCGAATGATGAATTCGCTCGTCGGGCTCGTTTGTGGTGCCGACGCATCCGAGGATGAAGGTACCTCGTCGAGCCGCACACTGTGCCGGTCGTCTGCGCTCGCACCCGCGTCCGTCTCTGCCACTTCATCGTCGTCTCCTGCTTCATCGTCTCGCCGTCGCTTCAAAGACCTCGGGGTCTCTGTATGGTCATACGTGGCCAAGGACGTCGACGGACCAGTGCGAGGGGTTTTCATCGGTGACTCTGCCCCACTACCACTACCACCACCACCACCACCACCATCGTCCATCCGTACCCGGGGCCGACTCTTTGGTGTTTCCTGCGCCTCATTGTCGTCATCTGCGCCTTCCAACTCGACATCACTCCGTCCCTGATCCTCGTGTCTAGACGGCGTGGGCGGACGACGCACCACTGCCTTCGGTCGTGGTCTCGGTCGTAGTCTCGCCATCGTCTTCCTCGCGAGCTCCTCTTCCTCCCCCTCCTCGGCTCCTCCCTGTGCCCCCTCTGCCTCCGGCCCACTCTCCTCATCGCTCGTCCCAATCGCACCGCCCTTGGCTCTCCGTCCCTTGCCGCCCGTGCCTATCGCACGCCACGCCCGTCAATGACGATGACCACCGCGACATCGGCGAAACGTACCCTTGTGCATGATGGATACCAGCTTCTTTTCGTACGCCCGCAGAGGCTCCCACGTCTTGGCCGTTGGCTTGACTTCGATCTTGGCATCACTCACCAACTGGTCCAAGTATGCTTTTCTGCGACTGTGTCAGCACCGCTCCATCTGCCTACCTGGAAAACTCAGCCACTCACATGGCTAACGCATCCCGGCTCTCCACACCCTTGAGCAGCGGGGCCAGCGCCTTGAAAAATGAAACCGACATGCCCAGCCGTTTCTTATTCTTACTCTTTTCATAGGCAGACACGTTCTTGACCGCTTCCTGGAGCAAATCCTTGTGCATCTTCACGACGTACTGGCTGCCCAGCCGCCTTACGACGGCAAGTTGTGCGCCGCGTATAAGAAAGCTCGTTGCTAATTGCTTCGCGAGACCAACTATCCGTTCCATGTCTTTCACCACCGCATCCATCACAAGCGAGAACGACTGGAGGCAAGCGTCATCAGGGAGTGCGAGCGGAGCTGTCGAGGGAGACGCACCTCCAAGAGCGCCTTTTTGATGACTTCGACGACCATATCACCGTTATCGTTGTACATGCCTTCTTCTCGTAACACGTCAATAATCACCTTTGTGCAGAGATCAAAGGACGGGCCAAGACGCCCATAGTTGGCGAGCAAAATGTCACTGTGCTTGACGTGCACCGCGCCCGAACGAATGGCGCGCAAAAACGTCGATACGGTCGTTATAAATTGGTACTCTTGCTCGAGCAACCATCTCGTCGGGACTTGGACTACAACTAACATTGGCATCAGACAGGTATGGGTAGACAGGAACGCACCTGGCCTGGCAGACCATTTCACGCTCGTCTTGGTAGTGCCCTTGCCCTTGCCCTTGCCATCCTTGACACTCTGCGCGGGCTCCTCCTCCGAGCTATCGTCGTGCTCACTCTCGTGTTCCTCATCTTGGGTGCGACTGCCGTCCTCTAAGAGTTCTGCATATTTCTCGATGCAAGATTGAATGAAGCCTGCGCAGCGTTGTTGTACATCCTCCTCCAGGCGGAGAGGGAGCGGCTCTGTGGGCAACGCATCGCCACGTGGCGATGTCGCTTGGCTCGGATAGAACAAGATATGGAGGTTCATGAGATTTTGAAATGCCTATCAGTCAAGGATAAGACGAATACCACGCCAGCACGCTGGAACATACCGTGCGTTTGACAATCTCCGCCGTATTCGACTGCTGTCCGACGACATAGTTGACGAGCTTTTCGAGCAATGAATCACGTTGCTCGCGCAACCCTTGCCGAAACTTGTCGCTGTCTGGCGACGTGTCCTTGACATCGGGTAAGCTGCGTGCCTTCCAGATGATATGCAGGCCGAGTAAGTGCAGGCCCTGCTCAACCATCTGATGCATCCGCGGTCCAGGGTGAGTCCATGTTTCATAAAAAAGAGGTTGAGACAAATGCACGCACCCGTTCCTCTTCCTTGTACCCGAGGCGACCTCGCTCGACGAGGGCAGAGATAATGTCCCACGCACTGCTCTGCTTACCGCCCTCATCTTCCTCCATCCATGCACATATATCCCTTGAGCCCGCCAACGCACAAATTCGAGCACATACAGCACCCAATGCAATGACCTCGTCTTCCGAAAACGTTGCCACCTCAATTTCTTCGCGGCCAGCGAGGGCGTCACGCAATTGCGTCGCTAGCTCGTCCTCAAGCTCGAGAATCTTTGTGCTGTTCGTATTCGTCAGCGACGTAGCGGCCATGAAGTGTCGGATTGCAGCAACAGCCTTGGTCAACACGGATTGCGAGGAATGGGAGAGGAATTGTTTTGATACGTCGTCCCAGAGGCTTGCATATGCCTACAATACACCGTTATTCCAACTCACTGGCAGTGACTCAAATCTGACGACGACGCACATTCATCATTCGCATCTCGAGGTAAAGGTCCAGGCTCATCAGTGGCGGGATGAGCAACAGTTCAGATATACGGTTTTCGTCCGTCTGGTACTTGATAAACAACCTGGGTAATCCCTTGATCAACGCGCGCGTCAGGTCTGATACTACCGTCTCTTCATCTCCCTGCAACGACAACGCGACTTCAGTATCATCGGAGCAAATAATGATAACAGGCAAACCTTTTTTGCGGCTGTCGATGCTACTCTAGCACGACGCAGCGATGCTACGAGTACCTCGACCAACAGTGTTTCTTCCACCTCTGATAATCGCCATGCAGGATCCACCGTGTTCCGCGCAGACTCTACGAGCGAGTCAGGCCCGTCCATGTCCTCGTCTCTGCCTGCCGAATGGTCAAGCAGTAAGACGTCCAAAATACACTCCCAATCATTCACAGCATCGACTTCGTCCCACAGTGCCTCGACAGCGAGCGGAATCCTTCCTTTTGGATCGACTCCACTCGAAAAGGGCAAGTGCACGCGTCGACTTGGTGCACCACCCCCCTCGCCCGCCTCACTGTCCTCTTCGGAAGCCTCCGACGCACGGTCGAGAGCTTTGCCCCACCTGACGAGCAACATGGTCAAGGCTTTGACGCCTGCCCTCGACTTGGCATTTTCCCTCTTGCTACGTCCCACGACGGCCGAGACACGCTCGTCTGTCATTTCTTGCCAAACGCCGGCCACGAAGGGTGACACGGCTTTTCTCACACGAGTTTCTGCGTCGAAGAGCAGAAGACATATGCGTTCGCGCTCCTCGTCCTCAAGGAGGGCATTGGAATCGATGGCGCTGAGGACGCCCATGACGGCCGTGCGTATACTCAGTTCTGTATCGCTACTGGCCATCTCGAGTAACCGTGGTTTGAACCGTTGGGTAAAGTGCGCGAGTGAGCCCACGTACTCGGATTGGGTATAAACGACGGCAAGTGCTCGTACTGCCTCGAGGCGGACGGATGTGCTAGAATCTGAGAGGACCCACCCAACGTAACGTAAATAGGATCCATCGAGGAAGTGAGCGGGATGGTGGGTAAACCACGAGCCCATCGCCTTGACGCATTCAGCACGGATGTTGGGATCCAAGTCACGATATCTGTGAACGAAAACGCTGCAGGACGTGTTGGGTGCAAATGAGACGAGAAATGAGCATGAAGCATACCCGTCGACGATTTCTTTCAGGTATTCGGCGAGAATCGTACGCCGTTTTCGAACCTCTGCAGCCTTGCCGTCCAAGTCCTTTTCGCGGACGGCCGTGGATTTATTGATAGCTTTGCGTTTGCGCTCACCTTCCCGCTGTCGACCGAGTATTTCCGCTTCTTTCTCAACCGCTGCTGCTACCTGGCAAAGCGCGGTCTCTACTTCGAGTGCCACGGCGGTCGCAGTATGGCGGAAGGAACGTATTTGGGAAGAGGACATGGCTATGACCCAAGTTTGTAGGGTTGTTATGAGATCGGTGGTGTAAAGTGAACCAAGATCGGCTGCAGCAAGGACGAGACGTTCTATGAGCTCTGAAAGGGACGCACGAAAGCGTTTGAATGCGGGTAATTTGGAAGTCAGGGGATATATGGGTGAGTTTTCCTGAACAGGGATGAGGAATGTCGTGTGAGGATGACAAGAGGTGTTACCTGTTTGAGACCCTCTGTAAAGTTGTCGAGGGAATCGACGACGCCATCGTAGTCTATTACCTGGTCTGCATCGACTGAATCGTTGCACCCACATGCACGCAAGATGCAGTTGATCAGCTCAGCTTGAGCCGTTCCGGCATTTTGTGAGAGCGAGTGGAGAAAGTCCTCTGCGGTAGATTGAAGCGCAGCGGATGGGTTTAACAACGTGTCTGTGATACACGTTGACATGAGCAGCGGTAGGGACATGGAAGGACGTACTAAAGAGCGCGTTATCCGCAGCGATCTTGGTGTCTAAAGCAAGTTGTGTGGGATCGAAATGGCCGTTTGTTGGTTTTGCCTTGGTGCGCCTTTGCTTTGGCTTTGGTGGCCTGGGAGGTGCGGTGGTCGATTTGGCGGTGCGGGGTTTCTTGGCGGGAGGGGGCCCCTTCGGTTTGCGCTGTGGTGCGGCGCGTTTCTTGGATTTGGATGGAGCAAAATCATGCTGGTCGTCTTCGGGCTCTGCGTCCGTGTCGCCGTGATCGTTGATGTTGTCGTCTTCGTCATCGAGGTCGGTAAGAGCGTCCTCAACGGTCCTGGGCTTGGACGGGGACTGGCTGGCTGTTTTGTGGTTGGTGGTGGTGAGAGAGAATGGAAAGAGAGGGACTCACATGATGCGAAAGGCTTTACTTGTTTTCTGTCGCGTTGAGAGCGACGAGGCGTCGCGACCGAGTCTGCCATGAGAGGGCGAGTCAACCAAACGCGTCCTCAGATCACGCGTCTCCCTTTTCATACTCACCCCCCTGTCATTTTCCATATCTGGTGATTTAACCCCTCTCGTTTTAATTATTTTCCTTAACGTGAGTCCTCCGAGTCCGACTCTACACACAAAGGGGGACGGGGTCTCTCCCCTGAGATTATTCATATCTCGTCTCAGACATCCATCTCGTTTCCAGGCGAGGCCCTGTCTTGCAAAAAGTCACTGCCTTTCCTGTCCACGCCGTCCTTCTAACAGGCCCAACCGATTCGAGAAGAGCCAGAATCCCACTTCCCAGCTACAACTTCGCTCTTACCGAGTCATAGGATCGAGTACGAGTCCACGTTCGAGTTCGCGCTAGCCTACATGTTTTACTACCCGCCCATCGGAGCGCCCTCACATATTTGATGTCTGCGCAGCATCATCGCTATCCTGCCCGATCTCATTGATAAACGCCTTGGGATCCGGTTCCCGTCCCAAAAAGTCCTAGTAACGCGTCACGACAGCCGATAATCAGCAATGCACGCCCAGAGTACCATCAATGGACACATACCTTGAGCGAATCCATATCATCCCGGCTCCCACCGACGAGCAAGACCTTGTCCCGGTACAGCTTTCCCAGCTCAGGATTCAACGGTGCTTTCTTGAACACCGTAGCATACATGTCCGCAGCAAACACGAGCGAGTAGGTGTACCTAGCACACGCGACGTGAAGCAAGAGAACCACATCTCGCAAACAAAACCACGCACCCATAGTACCCCGCATCGTACCCACCGGTGATATGCCCAAACGTACCCTGCCCAGGCTTGTACTCACCTCCCTGGACGAGCGAGATCTTTTCCCTCAGCTCGTTCCAGAGCTTGGTGTAGTCCGTGTTCACGTCCAAACTGTTGTCGTGTACCGCGAGATCGAAGTTGGCAAAGAAGAGCTGGCGGAGGTAGAACAGTCCGACGTTGACGTAGCGACTGCGAGAAAACGACGTGCGCAATGTGCAACGTTCAGCCATCGTACACGAGCAAACAGCAAATTCGGCTGACCTCTTGATAATCTTAGCGATCAGGTCGTCTGACAATGGCTCTTGCGTCTCGTAATGGCTCGACATCTTTTTCAGCACCTCGGGCTCCCAGCACCTGAGACGCGAATATCTGATCAGCCGTCGCGTTCTAGTAGCGATGGATGACGAACCAGTTCTCAAGCATCTGCGAAGGGGCCTCCACGAAATCCCGCGCGACACTTGTCCCGTGGAACCGCGAGTACTTCGTCCGGCTCAGTAAACCATGGAACACATGTCCCATTTCGTGGAAGAACGTCGTGACATCGTCATGTCGCAACAGCGCCGGTCGCCCAGGCGTAGGTTTTGCTAGGTTGGCCACCATAGCCGCCAAGGGGTAGTGTCGTTTCCCGTTGGGGAGCTCGTAGCCTGGCAGAAGGCCCCACATGGCAGCATGGGAGTATTTGCCATCTAACAGATTGAAACGTAAGAGATATGCAACAGACACGATAGTGTCACGACGCCGTACCACGAGGGAAAAGATCGAGGTAGCAGTGCCCGACGAAACCAGATTCATCTTTGGCATCCTTCTCCCAAACCGCAAACTGTTGGACCTCTATATGGTCGCATCAGTCATCCAGTCGAGATAGCCTCGGCTCATCGCAAAAGGCTCACCAGGGTGCCACACATCCCGTGCATCGCCCGTGATCTCTACGAATTTGACACCGAGCAAGTTCTGGTATATATTAAGAATAGCAGGGACCACGACAGACACTGGGAAATACTCCTTGACAAGGGAATCATCGAGACACAAGTTGCGCTCCACATAGAGGCGATCGTAATACCTAGTAGAGTACAATCAGACAAGAGACAAAGGAATAGATTGTAAATAAGCGTACCTGTAGTCCCAAATATAAAAGTTATCGTTGATTGGCAAGCCACGCTTGACATGCTCCTCCCTTTTAAGTGCGACAAGGGCGGCACGCTCTTGATTGCCAAGAGGGTCGAGATGACCCTTGAGCTCATCCAAAAACTAGACGGATATTAATGAGGAATCGTCGCGGAAATGACGATCGGAATGACAAACCTTTTTCGCATTAGCCGCACTCTTGACCATCTTGACCTCGGTTATGTAGTCCGCCCAAGAATCATACTGCAATATCTCTGCGATCTGCCTGCGTAGGCGGAGGGCAGTATCCAGGTGTTCTACGTTGTTGGCGAGTCGGTCGTCAAACGCCTGTTGAGCTACTTGACGCGTATTCGGGTCGTTGGCGTATTTGAACTGGACATTCTGTCGGATCGACGACAGATGCCACTGATGTAGCCGACACTCACGATGGGAAAGATATCAGGCGTCCTGAAGGTGACCTCATACAACACCTTGTCGCCTTCGGTACGCTGGGTATACCCAGATATCACGTCCTCTGGAACACCATCGAGTTGTTCACGTGTAAAGGTGATACGACCCTGTCACGAGCCTACTAGTCAGATCGATGGATGCATACAGCAAGCACGGACGAACAAACCTTCTCCTCGTTGAAGTTTTGCTACACGATCATGCACGATTCAACGTCGCTCAAACCTACGTCAAAATAAATAAAAAAACAAAGAGACACGCACGGTAAATTTCAAACACGCATCCGAGAGCTCATCTTTCAGCCGCTTCAGCCTCTCCCTTTCCTCCTTACTCTCAATCCCCAAGCCCGCACGTTTCCCATCGAGCAACATCTTGTCGACGAGCCGCTTCTGCTCTGCACTCAACGTATCCCAGGCGCCCGTCTTGCGCAGGTTAGCCGCCGCGGTTGTCTTGGCCTTGTACAGATCCTCGCGCATCGACTCTTGGTTGGCGTATTTGCGCGCGCGTTCTTCGGATTTGGTGGAGGTGTCGCGGAGGGCTTTGTCCGTCGAGACATATTGGTAGAAAAAAAGCGGTTCGAGTGCAATGTCGAACGCGGCTTCGGCGTTGGCGAGTGCGAGCTGTGAGAGTACGCGACTCAGCGGTAAGGGGTCAGCGACGCGGTGGACACGATCTACTCACAAACACCTGGAACACGAACGCGCGGGTCAGACGACGATCGACCAGCGATGAAGGACTCACGTTGTCGAAATCAAGCTTGTCGTCGGGCAGCTGAACGATGTCGTCGCTGACTTTTTTGTCTTTAGTGAGTGCCTCGGTGGTAAGTCGCTCGATGTCTCCGACGGTGTGCTTCCAGCTCAGTGGAGGCTGCGGGGGTTCCAGAGATGCCATTGTGGTGTCAATGGAGAATCTAAAGTCCAAGTAGGCGTTGGAGACGTGTTCCGCGAGTCTTGATGTGGATGTGGTGGTGAGGTGTTGGCGTCGTATTCGACCTTGTCTGCTGTCAATCTGATGCAAGCTGGGGCGGATACTACGCCGCGTGACCACCCCGATATAGCTACGGTGTCGTAGAGAGACCCTCCGCGTCGTTGCGAGACCGACGAGCATCATCATGGACTTTTGTTAGGTTGGCCGTAAATTACATACACTCGTTTCAACCCCCCTCGACCTTACGAATCACCCGCCTATCACGCTCACCAACGACCGCAATGATCCCCTCATTCTCAAGCGCCTTGATCACCTCGCCAAACTCGACCGCGTCCACACGAATGCTGCTCTGCTCGCCCAGCCGTTTGACCGCATCTCCCCACCGGATACCCCGACTCTTCGCACCGCCAGCACCGTCCAACATAGCAAGGAGCTCCCTCCGCATATCCTCGCGCAGCCTTCGTTGTCCAACCCCAGTCCCTGTGTTGAGAAGGCCCATGTCAATCTTACCTGTCCGTGGGTCCATCGCACTCGTCCGGATCGCCTCGCGCATCAACCGATTGGCTTCTTGGACGTCTTGCAACTCAACATGTGCAGCGAGACGCATACGCGCGTGAGCTTCAGACAGGCGGATCATACTTTCTAGCTGACGCGTCGTGGCAGTGATGCGTTTCTCCGCACCACGAGGCTCATTAGCGCCAATGGCGCGAAGGGAGACATAAGACGCGACGAGCTCATCACTGGCTTCCGAGCTCAGGACCGGATGGATATGCGTCCGAGCGTGCTCGATGTATGCCGACAAATCTTCCAGGGGCTGAGTCACATCATCAATTCGCACGGATACATAAACTATAGAAATGGAACGAACCAAGACATCATGTCCTCCAGTGTCTGGAGCATCTTCGAGGTATAGTCCGACAAGGTGTTGAGCCAGTCTCCGGTCCAGTGTCTCATCAACCCGATCCAGGACAAGGTAGAGGAGGTCAAATCGTGATATGAGAGTTGGAGGAAGGTCAATGTTTCGGGTAATCGGCAAGTCTATGTTGTATTTCGACTCGACTGGATTAGCCGCAGCAAGAATAGACGTCCGAGCATTCAACGTGGTGATGATGCCAGCTTTCGCTATCGAAACGGTTTGCTGCTCCTAATTATGCTATCAGTTGAGGTCATGGAACCACCCGAGATTTCCGAACTGACCATGACTTCATGAAGGACACTACGAGTCGCATCCGACATTTTGTCAAATTCGTCGATACAACAGACACCTCCATCACTCAAAACAAGGGCGCCACTAAACATGTCATTAGCTACGAAGAAAGGGGGATGCACTAGCGCCGACTCACCTCTCTAAGACGAGTTGTTTCGAGTCTGGATCTCGAGTAACGTAGGCAGTGAGACCAACGGCTGATGAACCTTTCCCGGACGTATACACGCCTCGAGGAGCAATTTTGTGCACGTACTAAGAGAAAGGTTACTTCCCTGGATGGACGGCCCGATGTGGAAAATCACCTGCAGGATCTGAGATTTACTGGTACCTGGGTCACCAACGAGCAAGACGTTGATGTCACCACGATATCTTGGGCCTCCACCTCCACCGCCTCTCGCAATGTTCTTGTTCGTCCCACCAAACAGCTGAAGCAGTATACCCTTCTTGATATCTTCCATCTCCCATATAGACGGAGCAAGCGACCGCGCCAAGAGCTCGTATAAATCATGTCTTCTGCTGAGCTCGATGAGTTTCGCCTCGAGTTCGGCCTTGCGTATCTTTCTCGTCTGTGCGCCTCCAATGGCGTCTTCGACCTGAATATGCACGACGTCCAGGTATGTCTTGAAGAGACTCTTCATTGTTCGCTGACGGGGGTTCACCCTCACTGGTACACTCCTAAAGATCCCGATCACACTGAGACGGTCACCAGGCTTTGCCAGATCAACCAGCTCGTCGTAAACACTCAATGAAACAGTGTGGGGCGTCTGACCATCAGGCACTGCATCTGGAGTCTCTTGTAGCCGGATGACCTGTCTATCTGCAAATTCGCAACGATTATGAATGAGCGACATCGTGCCAACAGATGCACAGACATCGCGGGGACAGCGACCAGGTTCTTCGATCTTGCCACGGTCGATTTCGACTTGGACAGTATGGGAGCAGGTAAGGCATCGGAAGAACGCCACTTTCATGTCTGGGATGACAGGTGTGGCACGGATGACAAGACCCTTGACGCAAATGAGCTTGTCGGTATCTGCAAAGCTGTTCCAGTATCATTGCACAAATAAACCCAAGACCCACTTGCCGCTTGGGTTGAGTTCGCGCATGTTGACAGACTTGAGTCCAAAGGGCCGCACTTTGTATACTTTGGCCATGATATCGGCGATCTCTTCGTCCCCCTGCTCTCCCTGCATGCCATCCATGCCAGCCTGCTGGTCTTCGTCGGCAATCTCCAACATGAGATCCTTAAGTATTTGATCCATCGCGGGTATTACTTCCTGGGGGTACTTTTGAAGCTGTCCAAACAGCTTTTTGCAGGGAGGGTAAGCGAGCAAGTTGACCATGTCCAGATTCAAGTTTGTCTGTCCCGTTTGACGCATGATCCGCAACTGTACCTCGTAAGAGACAACCTCTGCTTCCTCCGGGGACTCGAATGCAACGGTGGGTAGGTTTTGCTCCCGACCGTACATCGCACGGTACTTTGGTTTGAACCCACGGAGGAATTCGCGAAAGAGCTTCATCGTCTCTGCGAGGTTCACGGTCGTACCCCATATTGCACGGATCTCGTCGGGTTCATCTGTCGGCACTGCAGGGGCGGAGAGATTAGGCGCAGACGAGCGCGGGATGGATAGGTGTGTCCCGTCCGAATTGATGTTATCGCTTAGCAAGTCGTCGTGGTATGCTCTTCGCGCGACACGTCGAGGTGTGGTGGACGTGAGGGAGGAGTGTATATCCCCCCTGCGGTTTTTGGGTGTCTTGAGCGGGGTGAAACTGGCGACGCGTTTGGCTAGTGGTGTGGCAGGGTCGCTCCCCGGGAAGAAGAGCCGCTGCGGACTGGCCTGTGGAGGCGCGTCCATGTCGACATCGTCGATGTCGGACGTGGGGAAATCGACTCTGGGCGGGGAGGACATGTCGACGTCGTAGCAGTAAGAGTGTAGCGCGACGCGACGCGACCGATTGGACATTTAGGGTAGGCGCATCACACGCGTCCTTGTCGTCAAACCACAACTCAAAATGGCCCTTGAAGCTGCCTTGGACGATACGCATCAGGTCCGTTGCAGCGCATGACGAGAGCCAGCATCTCACTAGACCGAACAGACGAGCATCTACATTCCATTCAAAGAGCCAGGTGGGGTCAGGCCACCTCATGGGGATGTTTCACTCATGCCGAAGTACAACAGACACGGATGACGTCGAGTCCTATGCATTGTTTCCAGATAGAGACCTTCCTAATGGCTACAAACTGCGCCTTGCTGCATACAAGAGGGCATGGTCAAAGTGCCGTCAAAGGGTCCAGGTACGCTTTCAAGTGGCATTCACGGCAAAATCTGAGCCGCCGCAGGAGTTGATTCATGCTTTGCACGCGCCGATTATCGACAGAGTAGCAGAGTTGGTCAACATAGCCTACACGGACACGTTACCTGGTTTACCGTACGTAGAGTTGCCAGTCATATCGGTGACAGGTAGGCACATCAAGGAAATACAAATATCGCGGCTAAACAGGACACTAGTCTTCGGGACTTCTTCATTCATTTTTGACGAGATTTCAGCCCGTCTCGAAACAGAGGGGCAGGATATCTTTGGTGAGAACGCTGGCACTCATATCGTTACCCATCTCTTCCCCCAAGACTGCCCAAACTTCGCGTCTGCAATAAAGGTGCTCATTACCAGTTTTATCAACAAAACTGAGGAGCTAGGCATGTGCACGTAACCTTTTCGAGCCAAACGCTGGTCCAACGTCTCCTTAGACTTTGTCAAGCGGAAGCCTGCAAGCTCCTTGTCCACATTCGACATCAACTTACTTCAGATATGGTTCGACGCACTCTGTGAATCAAGAGGTAATACCGCACTAGAAACCTCGCAGCGTCAGCACTAATCAAGCATCCTCAGATTCGAACAGTAACACAACCCGTCTAGTTGTCATTTTGCACGATTTCGAACGATTCGACCCTCTTGTCGTGCAGGACCTCTTTGAAATTTCTAGGTACTCGCTGTCTGCTCTGACTCAGCCGACGACCCTGAATTGTTCTACAGCCTGGCAATCCCTCGACTCCCCCTCGTCTTTGTCCTTTCACTGACCTCCCCCCCAACACCATCATATATTCATGCTGCGTATCCTCGATCGACCTTGGCTCGCTTGCAAGTTCGGAGCTGCTCGTTCTCAACAAATCAAGATGTCCTGCACGATATTTTGTTGAGGGTAAGAACTCTATACTCGGACCGACAGCCAGTTTGACCTTTCGCTCAGACCTTTTTTGACGTCTGGTTTGATCCTGATCTCGTCCTCGGCCCAGCAGCGATCGAGTTCCTTGTCGACTTTTTTGGGAGACATTCGCCATCTCTTGATGGTTTTGTTTCCATCCTGCAGGTGATAGTTCTTGCCAGCAGTTTGCAGGTCTAGTTCTCAACCGTAATTCTAGCTAGTACACATGAAACACTTTGAAGAACCACTTACTGTCTTCTTCTTCGAAGAAAGTGTTGCGTTCATAGATCTAGCTGATCCTGGTTCGGCCCCCTTTCTCGACCGCATTCTTGCTCGAGTTGAGCAATTAACCGCGACCCCAGCTGAGCCCACCGGCTGGCGGGCTCGAGGTGTAGACGAGTTGCTCCTGTTCGTCCGAAATGTCCGGCTGGCCATGAGGAGACGATCAAAATCACTACGGGTGTCCTTTAGACTGTTCCTTGTCGTGCAAGAGTTCATGGTTCCACTCGGGCACAAGAGCGAAAAAACACTTCCTGAGCTAATGTGTGCGGTCCTCAGAGGTCGTCTTGGAACGTCTTATCGACATCTTTGTACACTTGTCCAGTAGGTGACCAGTATCACGTCTGACGCCCCAAGTTGATTATGCCTTCTTTTAGAAAGCTACACGCAGACCAATTGGATGCGCTCTTATCAGAACTACAGGACTTCTTTGTCAATGCTTCAGCTCAGGTGCAAGGCGAGGAAAAAGAAATTATATCGCGAATCGACACGGCTTGTTCGGTTCACAGAAGGCACGGCAATGAACCACGGCAAGTGAGAGACGTAGCGGAAATGGTTGGAGGTTGGTTGGTCGATTATTTTGAGTGCGTAGCTTCACCCTATCTTGCAATCAAACTTGACGCTCGCGCCCATCTCAGACGTAGTTTGTCTACCCTCGAAGAACTACCCCTGTGGGATATATCATGTACCGGTTCTACCCCCTTCCCCTCGGAGGTATGATCGACTCGATCTGCTTCTTGTCTTCTCTAATTCATTCTGATAGCTATTGAACCCCTCTCTTCGTGCTTCGATATTCTCTGGTTTGTTGCATCCGCAAGACTACTGCACGGCTTCTACGAATCATGACGGCAATTTCGATGACGAGGAAACCATTTGGGACATGCCTGATACAAGCATTCTATTCCAGCGTTACCTGGAGAGTGGGAAGATGATCAACGTATTCGACTGGTTCGAGTCGTTTTCCCTCGTCCTGGAAACGCAAAGGCGATACTCGAGGACAGACGAATCGGCGCGGGAGGCGCTGACACGGACCCCCAGTCGACGTAAAGGAAAACAACGTCAGGTAGAGGAGCTGGACCGCACTGAGGAGAGCGAGGAAATGCTTGACAAGTGGAGGTTGGAGGTTCAGGCACGCTTCGTCCGTTCGTTGCATGAACTTGATTACATCGGGCTTGTCAAACATACCAGTCGCAAAGCTGACCACGTCATGCGCACCGTATTTGATGTTCCCGGATGAGTGCACGAGTAGGTGTATCGCCTTAGGCTGTCACGGATGTTGACTTGTTCAACTTGTCCAGGATCGATATGCAAATTTCTCCTGTCAGCTGGATGGCGAATGATGACAATTTACATTGCCCCTTGCCAGCCAGTCAAGCCGCCGTTGTAATTGACGTCAATGACGATGGGTCGCCGCTACGTGTTGCCATAAAGCAGTCGGTACCCCGTCGTAGACTCCCATCGTTTCCCTGCGCCCACTCCCTTGACGCGTCTAAAAGTGCTGCTTCTACCCTAGTCGTTCTCTTCAATAATGCTCACTTTTACTATCCTTACATTGGCACTCGCTGCCTCTGTACTGGCAAACGTTGCTGTGCGTTGGATGTGCCGTTGGACGTCACTCACGATGTTGACCCGTTAAAAAACAGTCCTCAGTCTCTTCCACCACCGTCGAGGCAACCTCCCCCGCCAGCTCGGGTTCTGCCTCGGCAACTGCA
Organism: Boletus albobrunnescens; assembly: GCA_038093955.1. NCBI lineage: Eukaryota > Fungi > Basidiomycota > Agaricomycetes > Boletales > Boletaceae > Boletus > Boletus albobrunnescens. The sequence continues at coordinate 66,991 of JBBPTC010000009.1, forward strand.
GCCACGGCCATGTCTGGCATGACGATGTCGGATATGATGCCGGGCATGCCCTTGATGACGATGACATCAACATCCACAGCGCTCGCGACGACCACGGGCACGACTAAATCGACCAACGGCGCTGGCAAGCCTGTCATGGCCACGGGCTTGATCGCCTTCGTCGCCACTCTCGTAGGCGCTGCTCTCCTTTGAAACACCCCGGGACTCTTTTTCTGTTCATCTATTTATTCCACGTTCTACTCTGCTCTCGTTCTTGCTAGCTGGTGCACCATAGTCACTTGATCTGCAAATGTAACGACATGACATTACTGCGGATGGGACGATTCTCTCTCGCATTCGGTGCAAGTGGGAGTCGCACTACTACTCAGGATCGGTTAGACGTTCGCCAAGCTATGGAGGCTAAGTTTGCTCCATCGCAAACGGGCTGATACAATTAGACAGATGACAGCGTTTTGGCTAGGTCGGTTAAACTTGCATGTTCAGGTGTCCGTTTCATATCTACCAAAATCATAAAGACCACAACTCGAGGTAAAATTTGAATAACGTGTTAGTGTGTCATACCTGCCATGCAGGTGCCGGCTGACGTCGCGTGTGTCGTTTTGAGCCCTGTAAGATGCTGAGGACGACGTGAAAAGGTGCGTTGGGTTCATGAACCGACAGCATCTAGGTCGCGTAGGGAGTACACAGAGGTGTGCAGACGAAAACCCAATTTGTTAACAACCGCGGTTAACAACATGGGGGGGAGGGGTTTAGTGGGTCAGAAATTGACATCCATTCTGCAGGCCGAGCCCTCCAGTGAACGTCACCCTAGTTATGACCCACCCTCGACCACGGCGGCTGCACAATCACCCACGTCTGTCACGGCACTGGACGGCCTCCGAATTTACTAGTACAAAGCAGAGTATTGTAACGTTAAGACGACGACTCTCAGAGTCTTCCCCGGCTTTCAGATGGAGGCCTCGCGGTCTCCCACTGTCGACGAATAGTCCTTGCGCTTAACAGTTTGGGAGCACGCCCGACTTGATTTTTTTCCCAAAGGACGCGCTCTTGTCGGGGCTGTCTCAGGCACTCATCATATATATCCCAGATCGATAGGCGTTCATAAGAACCCACGACAAATGGAGTACAATACAATATGCAGTTACAATCAAAACTTGACGCGCGTGCCTGTCCCAGACATTAACGTTTCGCCACTTCCCTGGTAACTTACCCCTGTGGGTGGGTTTAGGTTTATTTACTTGGTCAGAGTCAGAGGTATGATCGACACATTTTTATTTCTCATCTTACTTGCTATCGAATTTCGACTTTCTCAGCTACAATGTCACATTCGTAAGACTACGGCGCGGTTCCGATGCGTTGCTGGGAACGCATTGTCCGATACAAACCTTCCATTCCAGCGCCACTTGGGGGGTGGGTGGGAAGATGAATTCGACCGATCCGAGTCGTCCTAGAAACGCAGAGACAGATGACGACCCAGCGCGTATGATTGTCACGATCTCCCAAAAGGGACCAGAGCTGCCCTGGAAGGCATCTTGCAAGATGGAGATCTGCACTGGGCTCGTCACAAAACTGTTCCTACGCACCGTATTTGGTGTTCCCGGATGAGCGTACAAGCAGGTATCTCACCTTGCCTTGGGCCGTTACTCTTGACTTGTCCCTTACACAGCATCGCGCATCCAAAAATTGAAACCATTATTATGTCTCCTCCGTTGTCGTCAGCCAATCGCGCTTTCTGATAGTGACACTGTTCCCAGGTCCCGGGCGCTTCATCGGCTCTTCTCGATGCGCCCGCATGTCGGCTGCCAAAAAATCAGTTGGAACTCCGTCGTCGACTCCCATCGCTCTGTCTCACTCTTTTAAACAAGAACGTGCCTTCAAGTGTCGCAGCTTTGTGTAACCCTCCACATTCGTTTTCCACCACATTCCTTCTCTTCCAAAATGTTTGCTCTTGCTATCGTCCCACTCGCACTCGCTGCCTCGGCACTGGCAAACGTTTTCGTACGTAGCTTGGACCATGGCACATAGCCAACGATACTGACCTATCAACCCAAAAAAAAAAAAAAAAAAGATTACCAAGCCCGTCGCTTCTACCACGTTTACCGCTGGCCAGGATTCCACCGTCAGCTGGCAAGACAGCGGTGATGGGCCCACCCTCGCACAATTCGGCATTGCCACCTTTGGCATCTACGCCGGGAACGCGATCCAACAGGTACGCACCCTTGACGCGACACCCTTGTGACGCGCCCATCTCACGCTCGCCCCTCTGTCCATTTCTAGACACTTCTTCAGACGATCGCTACCAATGTCAACGTCTCGTCCACGTCGTCGTTCACGTTCAAGCCTGATGCCACCATCGGTCCCAACAGTGGCGTATAGTACGTCTTCCCCTCGACTTACTTTTTTTTTTTTTCTCTCATCATGACAACCGTTTAGCTTCATGCGCGTTACCTCGCTGTCGATGACGAGCCCCGGCTCTCAATTCCCCGCAGAGGCCTTTTCGTCCATGTTCTCGTACGCCCGCGTCACCCTTTTTTTTTTTTTTTTCGTGACTGATCCGCACTGGCGTCTCGTTCAAATAAAGGTTGGGTGGCATGAGCGGCACGTTCAACTCTTCCGTCCAAGCCGAAATCAACGGCGAGTCGACAGCCCCCATTGGCGGGACCTCCGCCTCTATCCCGGCGACCACGGCCATGGCCATGCCCACGTCCATGTCAGGCATGTCCATGACGATAGCGTCCGCATCGGCTGCGTCTGCGTCTGCGACGGGCACGAGCACGACGAAACCGACCAGTGGCGCTGGCAAGCCTGCCATGGCTACGGGCATCGTTGCGCTCGTTGCTGCGCTCGTGGGCGCGTCGTTCCTCTGAGCACTTCTTCGTGCCCCCCAGTTATCATGGATTTAATTATTTATGCCGCGTGCTTGGCTTTTTAATCTCTTGGTCGCGGTCGTGCCCTCTCTTCGTTGTCGTTCTTTTCTGGAGCCGTGGTCTGAATAGGTTTGCGTGGTTGAAAAACGGATGAAACTGTACCACATGGGACGGTCCCTCTCTCTTCTCTCTTGATTTCGGGTCGGTGACAATATTGGGGAGTAGTCATTCTAGATCTACCCTAATCGGATGAAACAATACATGGTTAAAATGACGAGTGCGTCTGATGGAAACGACGCGCATGGGTCGTTGCAAGAACGAGGAAACACCATTGAGAGATCCTACTGGTAGTTAGCAAGTGCCCAAATCATTGGCCTCGGCCGAACCAAAGTCACCCAGGTAGTGCTCGTGCAGAGTAAAAAGGGATAGACCCTCAACCAAACCAGACAACGCACGCCGCCCGACTTTACCCGCCCCGGTACCCTCTTCCTCTCCCTCTCCCCCTCCTCGCGTTCCCTCTCCCACCGCCAGAACCGGCAGCAGGACCAGGACCAACGCTCGTGCCAGGATTAGCTCCACCCTCACCAAGCCCCTCCGTCGACTGCAGCTGCGTCATCTCCACCGCCACCTCTGTCTGACGCTGCAAAATGCTCGGGACGACCTCGGGCGGAGGCAGGCTTGCCCGTTCCTCGCGGTGGGGATGTTTTTGTTTGCCCGCCTTGCCGGCACCAGCGCTGGACCCAGTCTCGGCCCCCTTGTCTCGCCGCTTCCGATCGCCTGGCGAGACCGCCACGCCGGCGCCGTTGAGCGCCGCCTCGAAATGGCGTCCCAGTCCAACCACAGGTCGGTTCTTGCGCTGGCCCGGCGCCAGAATGGGTGCATTTTCCGTCGGCACAGCAGGTTGTGGGGCTAGGCCTAAGCCAGGAGCTAATGCGGGTCCAGACACGGGCACGGCCGCAGGTGGTGGCGCAGGCCCAGATGTAGAGGCTGGGGCGGTCTCGCCCTTGCCCGGGTGGGAACGGCCATGTGGCTCCTTGGGGGGCCGTTGTCGAGCAGGCGATTTCGCGCTCGACGGCGCAGCGCCCGTGGTCGTAGACGGAGTGGCCTTTGCCATCGCAGCCCCCTGTCCCTCCTGCGCTTGCACTTGCGCCAGCGTCGAAGCTGCCTTTTGCGCAGCAGTAGCCTTTTTCGCTTTTTTGCTCGTTGGCGCTGGCACGTCTGGTTTGGCCACTTGCTGTACTGCGACACCGGCAGCCGTCTTCTTCTTGGACTCTTCCTTTTTCGACGACCCTGCGGTGGCGTCCTTGTAATGCGCGTGATTGCGAAGAATCGCTTCCTTGTCTTTCTGAGCTGATTTTTCCGCCTTGAGGGCTTCGAGAAGGGGCGTAGTCGTCGGGGGTGGGGGCAGTTGAGAGGCAGCGACTAGGAAGGGGTATCAGACCAACTCGACACGACACTCGCCATCACGCCACTGACTCAGTGCATCGAGCGATACCGACTCGGTCTTGGCCGTACCCTTGAGCGTGTCGAGAAAGGAGAGGTAATCTTCGTCTGTTCCCCGCCCAGATGAGACGCGACACCGAGAGACGAAGAAGCGATCCCAACTACCTTTATCGATCGTGTTGTTTCGCGCATCGATCTTTTTCTTTTCCGTAGGTACTTTTTGAAAGGGTGCGTATTCTACGACGGCGTGCGATTCGTTGCCTAGATAGAGAGGGAAGCGATCCGGCGATGCGTGCGGGTGCGACGCGACGACGCTCACCTGCCTTGTCCCTGAACAAATGGCCATCGTATGCACGGCTAAAGCTGGCCACCTGCGCCTCGGTCTTGAACGCGATGTACGCGCGCGACGGTATGCCCTCCTTGTTCGCCCTAAGGTATGCGCACTGTGTTCAGCGTGCTCGCTCCGCAAGGCAAGGCGACGCACCGCTTCGTACGCAGCTTGCCGGGGTGATACGACTTCCAGGCGACCATGTCCTCGCTGACCCATGCTTGGACGCTCTGCCAAAAGATCTCTTCGGGCAGGTTGGGCGGGAGACGGCGGACGACGGTCTTGAGGCGCTCTGTGCCGTTCAGGGCGGGTGGTGATTTGAATTCCTTGTATTTCTGCTTGCGTTGTTGTCTAGGATCAGTCATTGACATGTTGATTGGGTTGGCGTTGGAGTGTTGCAAGTTTGCGAGCAGACACTCCCACGATGCATACAAGTCACTGCATGTTCAAAACGGTGCCAGCGTAAGACGCAGACGTAAGGGATAGTCGTAGAACAAGAACAAGGACAACAAGTTCGCGATGAACCAGCAAAAAAACAGAAAGAATAATACAACAAAATACGACAAGGTATCAATGCAGATTTTTTGTCTACAAAGTGGCGAAAAAAGAAAAAAAAATGTCAAGACGTGTGTAACCTCTACGAGGGGTGGTATACTAGAAAAGCCGATTAGAAAGCAAACACAGCAGAAAGGACGAACAGGGCGGCAACGCCACCGAGCGACGTAGATGCAACACGGTCAGCACCGCTGGTGGAGCTGGGAGAAGCGGAGGTAGACGTTAACGTCCTGGTCGTGGTCGTCGTGGTTGAGGACGTGGGTGTAGGCGTGGTAGTTGGAGCCGTCACGGTGGGCGTGGTCAGAGTTGGGGTAGTGGTATCTACGGCAGAAGTCGAACCGGTGGGCATGGTGGTGGCGGCGGAGGGTGAGCTGGAAGTACCTGATGGAGTCGTTGCCGTGTTCGTGTCGGTGGGAGATGTTGCGGAGGTGGATGAGCCTACAGAGGTGGTTAGGCGGGACGTGGTGGTGGCGGGGGTAGGGGCCGAGGTAGACGAACCACCGCTGGGGGTCGTTCCACTCAAGCCAGTGAGGCTGCAACGCAGTTGCGTCAGTGAGAGCCCTTGGATCACGGAAAGAGACTGGACTAACGTGAAAGAGCCGGAAAAGCCTTGGTAATTGATGTTGCTAGCGGTGAACACAAGGTAGCTTGGGCAGAGGTCAAAACAGGTCCGAGGGCGGTGGCGGGACCCACTTACTATTGTCCATTGGAACCCACGGACGGATTGGGCTGTGGCGTGGAGAATGAAATCCACGTGGATGACTGGAATAGAGAAGCAAGGACGTACAGTGAACGAGAGAGACGAGGTGGTCGCGACGTTAACCGAGGGGAGCGACTGGACGAGAACCTAGAGGAAACAAGGGATAAAACGGGCGAGGGTGGGGACATGTAGGACGGGTACACACGAAATTGCCCGTATAGAGGCCGACGGTGCACTCGCCAATGTCGGCGAGGAGGGGGGTCTGGCCGTTGTCGACCCACTGGACGGTGCAGGACTGACCACCGGTGCAGATGCTGGACTGAACGGGGTTGGTGACCTGCACGGCGGGTGAGAAAAGAGAGAGAGAGAGAGAGAGAGAGAAGAAGGCGAGTACTCACGTAGACGGAGGCGTGCGCGACAGAGGCGAGGAGGAGGGCGATGGCGGCAAAGGCGTGCATGATGGTTGGAGAAGAAGGAGCGGGGGGTTGAGTTTGGCGGGTATTTAAAGGGGATTTAGAAGCGAAATCGACTGGTCGAGTTGGGAATGGTCCACCTCGCCTCGTTCATGAAGGCCATGATGGCTGGAAGAAGCCATTTAGAAATTTTTTTCTTCTTCTTCTTCTTCTTCTTCTTCCATGCCCCAGCCTAGCTGAAATCTCGACGACGGAGATGATCCCTCGACCAGTACATACCAGCATGGAATCCATGCGGACCTGCGACTCTCGGAGAGAGGGATTTGGTTCTTTACGTCCTCATTCAGGGTGGCCACCAATGGCGATGATTGGACGGGTCTCTTCTCATTGGACGTACAGGCCTCCAATAGGACGCGAGTCTATGTATCCCACCCGGTCCTCCCATGGTTGACCGGCCTATCCACACCTTGGTCTAGCCCAGGAACGCCTCGACTCTGGGCGTCGCCAGCCAGCATCGGCTCGTCGATAGGGTTTGCGTATATGCCATGGTACTACCGGACCTTGTCGAAATGAAACGCCGCGAACGGAGCTGTCACTGAAACAAATCCAAACGGATAAAATCCAGCGCACACGACGGACCGCGATGGCCAGATATCTCCCTCCCTCCACCGATTCCCCATCATGCCCCAGCGATTGACCTTTGAGTACAACCCACTCTCGTACGCCTACCCCGACGACGAATCAGACAAGCAGCTCTTCTTCCAAGCATCCGGCACGCTCGCCTCCCACCACCGCATCGTCCTCCTCTACTGGGTCAACATGGTCTTTTCCGACGGCGAAGAAGTCTGGCAGGTCGTCCGTCTCGTCCGCCGTGACGCCGAGGACATTCGCCACATCAATGCCCACGCACAGTCCGACCCCACACCCCCATTCCGCCGCGACGACCGCTTCAAGTACGTCTACCCGGACATGATCGTTGTCGACGGGTGCGAGCGGGACCACAACGCGACGGTTTCGCTCGGGGTCTTCACACGCGACCAGCGCGAGGCCGTACTCGAGTACGCAGAGGACGTCGCGTTTGACGCGCGCTCCGACGACGAGGGGCAGTGTGCCGCGTGGATGAGCGACCTCCTCGAGCGCATGGCCGCCGAGGGACTCGTCGCCAGCGCGGTCGTCGAGGCGATCAGGGACGCCGTGCCGTTGCCGTTGCCGTCACCGTCACCCCCGTCGCTCGGCGCGAGCGACTAGTCCGAGTTACCCCAGTGAGTAATGATGCAACTCGACGTCGGACGGCCAGCGCAATCGATGTCTCTTTTGCACTCTCTTTTGCAGGTCTCCTTTTTTTTTATATTTTTTACCTTGCCTATTGGGGGGGGATTTGTTTTCTATTCTATATATTTGGTTTTCTTTGCCTTGTGGACGCGGGTGTATCGTGTGGTGGAATATTCGCCAGGGATGCGGTTAGCGAAGGGTAGGACAGGGAGGAGCGAGGATACAAGGGTGATAAAAGTACACGTATCTATTACATTCACAGAATAACGACAACATGACATCGCATGCCTACGCACTACCAGAACGGCGCTTTGCTTCCGCTTCCTCCTCAGAGACCATCCGTCCCTCGAGTTCCCTTTCGACCTCGTGAGCGAGTTGACGGACACGATCGCGATCTATTCCGATGAGCGAGACGTAAACACCACGTTGAAGGAGTGGATATGAGCCTATCCGGATGCCCTCCGATGCGACGCGCTTCTGTAGCGTGGCCAGGTAGGGTGCAATAGAAGATTCCGGTAGACTGACGCAATGAGCTCCCCTGAGATGGGGAAATGAGGCATGACGTACTCTGTATATACCTGCAGACGGCACGGACGGAGGTGTGGTGGTGGAAGCGGGAGATGGTGTTTGAGGTTGTCGAGCATCTTTTGGAAGAGAGAGGGGATGCCGGGGAACACGTAGAGCTTACCCTCGAGTCGTACGACAGGCTGGGAGAGAGTGAGAGAGAGCAAGGGCTAAAGCTGGATACGGACCACCCAGAGGTCAGGCGCAACGAACAGGACCTCCGCGGCATGTGGGAACAGAGCCATGCGTTTGCGCGCGGTCCGTTGGTCCTCGTTTTGGTGGGCAGGCGAGGGACCGCGGCGAATGAGTTGATCCATGCGGGTCAGGGTTTCCGCATGATAGCTGAGTGGTTGCCGAAACGCTTTGGCGAGCGAGGCGTACGTGATGTCTGTGGGGGGTGTGAGCGGGGAACGCGAGCAAGATGTAGGGCGCACCGTCGTGGGTAGGGCCGATGCCGCCCGAGGTGACGACGAGGTCGTAGCGGTCGACCATCCTCTGACTTGCCTCGATGCTGGGGAGACTCGGCAGCGAGTCTGACGGGAGAGGGCAGAACGTACATTTGATCCTCGTCGTCGGCAATGACCTCGACGCGTTTGCTGTACCAGGGTGAGTGAGAGACGTATGAGGAGAAGAGTGCGCACAGGTCTATGCCGTGCTCGAAGCAGAATCGCGCAAAGTAGTTGGAGTTGCGGTCTAGGGTCTTTCCATTGAGGATCTCGTCGCTGTCGCGGTGAGCAGGGACGGAGAGCGACGTGGACAGGACGTACCCGATGACGAGGGCGGCTGCTGAGCGAACGTAGGTACGAAAGGGGGCGAAGGCGCGTGCGGACGGGCGAGAGAGCATGGGAGTGGGAGGGGGGGAGAAGACAAGGCGCGCGCGGGCAGGGGGAGGGGGGTGACACACGTGCGGATGGGCAGCCAATCGCTGTGCAGACACGTTGGACGGGCACACGAGCACTTTTCTCTTAAACGCCTCCTCCCCCGACGACGGTACCCATCTCATGTCCTCCTTCCGTCCCATCGCTCCTGCCGACCTCAACATGGACGTGTACGCTGCCTCTTGCAACCCGCCCCGCAGAGCAAAGCGTCTACGCTCAGACGACCCCCCATCTCCCCTCTCCAGCCCGTCCCAGCCCGATGACGACGACGACGACGCACCGCACAACCCACCCCCAAAGCGTCGCGGTCGCAGACCAGGCACCCTCTCGCGTGCAGCCCGCGAGGCTCAGCGCAAAATAAATCATTCTCTTATCGAGAAAGCGCGCCGCACGAAAATTAATGACGCCCTCGCCACGTTGCGCGACCTCGTCCCCCCAGAGTACAAGCGTCCCTCCGAGTCCCACCCAGACGACTCGGACGACGACGACGACCCAAAGAAACCCAGGCAGAAGCCAAAGGCCTCTCCCGAGAAGGAGTTCAAGCTAGAGATCCTCGTCCGAACCGTCGCTTATCTACAGGATCTCACGGACAGGGTCAAGCAGCTCGAGCACGACGGCTGTCCCCGCTGCACCGAGCCCATCTCCTTTACTCCAGACCACTGCATGCGTCCCTCCGACGCCCAGGACGTTGACTCGTCCCGCGACTCCTCCGTCGCACCTTGCACCAGTCTCCCCTCCATATCCGCCTGGCTCCCCGAGCACCAGCGCTCCCTCCTCACCCCCTCCCAATCCCCCATCTTTGACACCGCCGTCGCCGCACGCGCGACCCAGCTCCCCACCCCACCCACCTCGGCGACCTGCGCACCCGCGACAGCCGGGTACCAGATCCCGCCCGTGCTCACCCTCCCCTCGCCGAGCACGCTCCTCCCTTCCACCACCCCCATTACTACCCGCATCCAGCCGCACTTCTCCGGCTTTACTTCGCGTCCCAAGCCATCTGGGCCGTCTCCTGTCGCATCCCCCACTTACACCCCTGAAGACGAGACTGCTGCGTCGCTCCTGCTGCGCATGAGCACCACCTCCCCCCGCACGGCGTCCAACGGCGTCCCTGTGCGACCGGTCGAGGCGGACTCAAAGCAAGCGTCGTATGCCTTGACGCCGAGCAGGCTGTTGGGATTGAGTGCAGAAAGGTAGAGACGTCGTTTTTGTTTTGTGCCTCTGTACGATACCCGATCTTGGTTGAATAAGTAGTTGCGTTGTACGTTGACCTCGTCGTAGGTATGTATGTAGTAACAACAACAACAACAACAACACCGAATGGATGTTTACGACTGTTTTCCATCCCCTTGCCTTTTGCCCATGTTCAGAGCATCAGCCCGTCTTGCCAGTGCGCAACGGCGACCGCTCTCGGAGGGCGTCCTGAACAGCCAACAGAGAACAGAGCGTAAACGACGACAAGGGGTCAGCACGCCTCACTCGCAGCCGTGACCCACCCTCACTCCCGCAACACAGGGCGACGCCTTTCTTGACCACATCATCATCCACGTCCGCGGCGGTACGCCCCTTCCCTCTCCTTGGAACGCACCCTGATCCTTTCCCTCTCAAGGCAGAGGCGGCAACGGCTGCGTCGCCTTCCACCGCGAAAAATACAAACCCATGGGCCCGCCCTCGGGCGGCAGCGGCGGACGCGGCGGAGACGTCTACATCCTCCCCACGCCCACCCTCACCACCCTCGCCTCGATCCCCAAACGCGTCCGCGGCCAGTCCGGCACGCACGGCCGCGGCACCTGGCAGAACGGGCGTAATACCCCCCCGACCATCATCCACGTCCCACTCGGCACCGTAGTACGCGAGCTCCCCCGTGACGACCCACGCCGCGCCAAGGACGCGTGGGAGGCCGAGGAGGAGGCGCTCGAGGCGCTCGGGGCCGACACGCGTCGCGCCAGGATGCTCGACAGCAGATGGGTACACTATCCGCGCAGTGAGGACGACAACGTGCACAGGGACGTGTTCAAGCAGGCCGAGGCCGCGCTGTGGAGGGAGGAGCGCGAGCGGCGCTGGGCGTGGATGCAGCGTGCGAGCCGGCCGATCCATCTCGACCTGAGCGAGCCCGAGCAAGTCGTCGAGGACGTCGATGCGCCGCTCGCGCTCGGCAAGACCGAGTATCTGGGCCATTTGGTCGCTAGAGGCGGGAGTGGCGGTTTGGGCAACCCTCATTTCGTGTCGCCCATCAACCGCTCGCCCAAGTTTGCCACCAAGGGACACGAGGGCGAACGTGTCACGCTCGAACTCGAGCTCAAGATCATTGCAGACGTCGGGCTCGTTGGTATGCCCAATGCGGGCAAGAGCACATTGTTACGCGCGCTCACGGGAGGCCGTGCCAAGACCGAGGTGGCAAGCTATCCATTCACCACGTTGAACCCTGTCGTGGGTGTGATCCGTGTCGTCGACGACGGTACATTCGAGGGCCAACTACGCGACGTGCACGTCTTCGAAGAAACTGCCATCGAGGAAGCACTGCGTCTCGAACGGCCGACCGCACCAGATACGACAGAGGTGACCGATCCGGCTTCGCTCGACCAGTTTTCCATCCTCGAATCCTTTCGGTTCACGATCGCGGACAATCCTGGTTTGATCGCACGTGCGTCCGAGGATGTTGGCCTTGGGCACTCGTTTTTGCGCTCGATCGAGCGTTCGCACGCGCTCGTGTATGTCGTCGATCTCGCTGGGCCTGCGCCGTGGGACGAGCTCCGGGTGTTGCGCGAGGAGCTGGACAAGTACCAGCCTGGGATGAGCGCCAAGGCGCGGCTCGTCCTTGCCAACAAGGCAGATTTGCTTGGGGGCGATGGCGACGCTTGTGCAGTGGACGCGGCAAAGGAGAAGCTGAGGCAGTTGGAGGCGTACGTGCAGACGGAGATGGCTGTGGATGGTCGTGTGATGGACATTGTCCCGATCTCGGCCAAGTTTGGGCAGAATTTGAAGCGGGTGGTGGGGCTGATGCAGGGGTATGTGAGGGACGCAAAGGAGGGAGAGGTACCATTGAGTACACGCTAACAAGGATGGGGCGTACTCTAGCTCTGATATATGTTCGTCTGCGCTCGGCTCTTGGATCTGATCTCGGCTTGCTCATGATGAGTTGATTCGTGATGCTGATGTGCGATCACTGATCTTCAGGAGTGTATGATCCCCGAGCTGTGGGTATCCCCACTGCCCACACCGCCTCACCCAAATCACCCCCCGTGCAACGTCGAGATGAACACGATCTCGTCCCCGCTCTTGAGCTCGTACGCGCCCTCGCCCTCCAATTCCCAATCCGTATCATTGATGAGGACGAGGATGCCCGGTCGTCTGCGCGCGCGCGAGTCAGCGTATGCCATGGAGCAACGAACGAGGGCAGAAAAACGTACACCGTGTCCCCACCGACGAACAACTCTGGACGGTCCGTGAGGAGATGCGTGTGGAGGTGATGGATGAGATACGTCACGTCCGTCGATCTCTGCGACGACGACTCGGATGGCGATGTGGACCCCTCGACGGCCACGTTGGCAGACGTGCCCGAAGACGACACGACGGTGGGGAGGGTAAGCGTATGTTCACGCTGGTTTCCAAAGAGCAGCTCGAGGCCGCCGCTAAACACGACCTTGACATTGATCGTCGACATTGATTATTTGTATTCAAGTCGAGGTTCGACGGGTGGTGACGGTCTCAGCGCTCGCTGGCGTATGCAGAGTAGGTATGTACACACCTGCCGTTCAATCGCTGGGCATATGGTGTAGCTGGTTATCACATCCGCTTAGCATGGTGCTACATGCGGGGGGTCTCCGGTTCGAGTCCGGATTTGTCCACTCTTTTTGTTCAAAAGAGACACCGCCAACATTCGGTCTCATGCCAACCACGGACGAATCGGATCATAAAGACGGCCAAACGAACGCGACCAGATACTCGAGTGACATGTTCATACGTACACGAGGAGTGCAATGCAGACACCGCATGGTACACCTCGAACGTGCGCTCGATTCTGGGAAATAAAAAGACAAAAGAGTGGACAAATCCGGACTCGAGCCGGAGACCCCCCGCATGTAGCACCATGCTAAGCGGATGTGATAACCAGCTACACCATATGCCCAATATTGAAGCGCTCGCAAAAGGTCATTATGTTACCTTGCTTGCCCAATATGTGGAAACAGAGCGCTAGACTCGGACAAGCGTTACTCGACCAACCCTCGCAGCTTTGATTCCGCCTCGCGCCAGACCTGCGGTGCGCTGGGCGAACCATCCATGAAATCCCACCGCCTGAGAATCTCCTCCTTGATCGCCTCCATGCCTTCCCTCTCGCGAGCTCCAATGCTCCTGTCATCCAGATCGTCCCCATCTCGTGTCCCGTCGTAGTAACCAGGCTCCAGGAACGTGTACATCCATCCGGTCGATAGCGAAAATCTGGCCACAGACTGAGCAAACGGAAAGCGAATTTCTTCGTAAATGCGGAGGGCGTCTTGAACGCGAGAAAGCGACGTCAGAGGATGTGCGAGCAGCCGGCCAAGTATGAACGCATCCTAGGCCCGTTTGAGCGATCAAGAGCGATGAATGGAATTATGAACGGGACGCACGTCGATCGCTTGACCCGCACCGGCACCAAAGTGAGGCGTCATGGCATGGCACTAGGGAATGCGATCCGTTATCAACGCAACGTGTCTGAAACACCCAATCCGAGAGAAACGCACCGCATCTCCGATAAGTGCGACCCTTTTCCGAACGCAAAATGGGAGGGGTTTCACGACGTGTAGGGCCCATTTGGATGGCTTTTCACAGAGCTGTAGCATGGGGGGCTTGGACTAGTCCAGTTCTTTAGTGGAGATGGAACCTACATTCACCACCGCCCTCCCATCAGGTTCGAAGCTGTCAAAGTACTCAACGAGCTCGTCACGAGTCGCATCGGTCACCCAGCGTCCTTCGCAGTGCGTACCCGTTAAAGTCGAATCAAATACCATTGCAGCCACATTGATGAGAGTGCCTTGCGCAAGTGGATAGGTAATGAGGTACTATAAACAGTGGATGAGTGAACATGCCAACCAACGTAAAAACAAGCATGTCTACCCTGCCCCTTCCGGTATACTGTGTGTCAGAGTGAGGCGTAAAACCTGGCACTGCGTAAGTAGATGCTTACTATGTTCAAGCCCTTTAACGAGATGTTTCCTGGGTGTTCTCTCGCCAAGCTCTCCGAGGAAATCAGGGAACGATAAACGCGTATCCCTGTGAAGGTTGCATCGACGTATTGTTTTAGATCCATCCTGTCGTTTGCTTCATCTTTGGATGCTGCTGTAAACATCGCCTTCCGAACCGCCGAGCGAACTCCATCAGCACCAATGAGTACATCGGTAGTCGCAGTAGTCCCATCAGCGAATTCAAGTCTGATGGATGACGTCGAGTGTGCATCTTGTTCGGACTCCACATGATTGATGAGTCGCTTCCTGGGAAGTACAGTGCATGAGGCCGGGAGGTGCCTTTCCAGGATAGCTATCATTTGCTGGCGATGCATCGAGGTGGGTCCATCTTTGGCTCGACCATCACAACAAGCTCTCATATAATGGAAAACAAGCTTACGGTGAGGCGCTCTTTGGTACCAGACGTATCCGCCGTCGCGTATATCCGAACGCCTTATGCTGGGGCCTGATGTCGCGGTCAGACTAAGATCAAGATAAACGAGAATGGATCCTCACCACGGCTACGTTCAGTACCGTAGGCAAAAATTTGTTTGAATTCGTCAAACAGCCCAAGGTCGGTCATGACATCGTGCGTCTGCTTCCATAGGGTGATTCCTACGCCGGCACCATCGATAGAGTCGTGTGCTTCGTATAGGTCGATGGGTATAGACGGGTCATACTTCCCGATCGTAATGGCGAGGACGAGGCCGCCGATACCAGCACCACTGGGGGGTTGTTAGAATGATAGCCTCAAAGGTGGACATGGCTCTTCACCAGATGGCTACACGGAATTTCTTAGAACCTGACTCAGATACTGTCATCACGTTTCAACAGAGAGGGGAATAAAAAACGCTCTCGCACTTAAATATATCGTCTGAGTTCCATCATATTGCGGCCGCCGTAGATGGAGCTACTAATCCTGACGTCAGCTGTCGGATATGATCGTGTGAACCGTTCGTCAGTCACGTTGTACGGTAGCCGTTTCCCTTTCGTTAGTAACCTAGTTTTCACAAATATCTTTGCGGTGTACAGTCGACTTTCTCTTGACATACCTAAAGCTCATGCACTACGAGATATACGTTAACAGAAGTTCTACATAGAGATAGCTAACTACAAGTGCGTACCATGTCCGAGTTGATGTCACTATGGATGTTCGTTTCGCACTATCTGCTCGTAACGAAGTACCTTCGGGTCCTCCTCAAGCGTTTCAGGCTTCGGTGGCCTTGTTTGAGAACAGGACCGGTGACCCAAGCTTCTCGACTGCTTCGCAGTGTCGCCCTCCCCATCCATGCCAAGGGCAGAACTCCAGTCGGAAGCAAGGTAGCGATTACTGGACTTCCGTTCGTATGCGCTGACGTTTTGGAATAATCAATAATTCAGGGTCACATTTCTGCATGATTGGCCTGGGTCGCCCTAGTACTGTCCGATGCACTCCCGACCAGGCCCCGGCCCTGCGAAAATGCAATCTCGTAGCGTAGTCTCAACTGTATACGCTTTATTGCATATTAACGGCGTTCGAAGGACATTCCTCACTTCGAGCGGGGCGTGAAACAGTGACATTGCAATTGATTCAGACACTGTAATGATGACTGCGACCAGAATAGGAATAGCCCGGCACGGTCTGTCACAAACGACTGCAATTTGAGATAAGTAAAGTCCTGAGCGGGAGGAATGTTACTAACAAAACAATGACCACCTCGGGTGTTTTTTCAATTAGGGCTGTAACCGAGTGATCCAGGACGTACGATCT
>JBBPTC010000010.1:20356-32894 GCA_038093955.1 Boletus albobrunnescens
TCTCTAAAGATGCGATTCCGATTTACATGGGCCGCGGCTATGCTGGTCTTCGAGGACACATCGATTAGAATATCGGGTGACCCTGTGTGTTGGCAGTTGGATGTTGAAAGAAGAAGGACGCGTACGACACAGGTTAGACAAACGGAAGAGGTGAACTCGTTGGTATGAAGTGTACCGCAAAGGCACGGCTATGGTGGATCGATCGCTGGTCATTCGTCAAGCGTCGCGCGGATATTCGCACCGCAAGAGCCCCAGTCCGCTGTTATTGTCAGATGCAAAAAAGTGAGCGTCGAACCAAAGTTCTATTGATCTTATCAGCGCTGCCAACACGTGCTTGACTTGGCATTCATATTCATCTCCTAGCTCACGAGATCATGGGTATGCATGCATGCTCGGTCCCGAAATAAATATTATTGCGATAGGGTGAAGGCAAAAGACATACGCACGCCAGTGAAACAAATACTTTGCAAACACACGCCACGCAAGTCATGTTACGGTCGATGGCTTGCTAGTAAACATGATGCGATCGAGAGGCTCGGAGGTTTTGTTTCTTGTGAGAATAGGATCGGAGCTGGGGAGGACGGCTTTGCCATGGGGTGTTCATGATGATGATAGAATGGGAGTGGCGAAATACAGATTATTCTCGACCACTTAAGGATACAACATGGTACATACTGCTGTACGCAAAAATGGGATCAAGACCTAGACCACCGAAAGTCAAAGATGAGCTCGAAACCAAATGGGCGCATATCGAACTGGCCGGGTACCGGCGATGGCTCAGGTGACATGATAGGCTCGATAGTAGGTTGTTCTGTCAGAGTTTCAGATGAAGGTGCCGTATCGGTAGAGGGAACGGATATTGGGGGCGACCGGGATTTATTTGAACGGATGCTAAAGAGCGAGCGAAATATGGAAGACAATGTCTCATTCCGGATGCTCGAGACATTCGGTAAAATGGATGTTGGTTTGCGTTCAAATTGTGATGGTTCTGTTCCGGTGGTGGCGTTTGTACTGATATCGTTATCCGACTTGAGAGACTGTTTCCATTGCCTCTCGATGTGAGCGACAGCTCTCTGAATGCTGTCCCTCTCCCACTTTTGCACATCGTATGGCTCGAACAATCCCGAAGCAAAGTCGCACCAGCACCTATCCGCGACACGTAAGATGGGGGGAGTCGAGTCAAATGTGGTGAGATGGGGAAGTATGGTCGCGTTCAACGCTTCGGAGAAGGTGGTGATGTTATCCGCCCATGGGATGGAGAGGTTGGCGTCCAAGGGGAATGACTGCCAATAGCATGAACTGAGAAACAAGGCAGCGAGAAGGATTATGCAATAAAAGCTGAGGACTTGTGAGCAGAGGGCTTCGAGGTAGTGTCAAGGCACCAACCATGGTCTCGCGTGGAGAGCTAAGGTAAGCAAGAAAAGCACCAAAAAGTAAGGTGGGGCAGTGGGAAGGGGCAGTAGCAGCAGTGGCAAGAACCAGCGGGTGCACCTAGCAAGGGAATATGACAGACCGTCCGACCATGTCAGGAAAGAGCTACACATACCACATCGCTGTCGCAGTCAATTGTTTAATGACTAGGACTGTGGGGGGGTGGTGTGTCAGGACGCAAGTCACGTGAGGAAGTGGTTTATGTAATTTGATTAGATAAGATAAACGATGAGCGATGTCTATATCGGGACGAGTGTTCTCCATCGTTCTCGATATTTCCGCCCGCTCCCTTTTAAATAAATAGGGCGCCTCTCAATTCTTCGTCGCCTTCCAAGCAACACGCCGCCATGTCGAGACATCCAGAAGTTCTTTGGGCACAGCGCAGCAGCAAATCTACCCCGGAGAAGGTTTGTTTTCTTTAACTCATCTTCACCCTTTTCTCATCGCGCCTGATCTTGCAGAACATCATCTACTTGACTGTCAATCTCCCTGATATCGTCGAATCGACCCTCACGTATAGGTTGACCTCCAACACTCTGTCTTTCAAGGCAACTGGGTAATTATATCCCTTGGTTGCTTGATCCGCTCCTAAGTCCATTTCGACCGCAGTGCTGAAAGTATCAAGTACGAGTTCGACCTTGAATTCTTCGCAGAAGTCGATCCCGAGGTCTCATTTTCTTCTCCATCCGCTCAAACGCATTCTCACGGTTGTCCAGCAATCGACTAGCCGTCTCACCTCGCGTTCCTTCGTCGCTGTCCTCCGCAAAAAGGAATTGAAGCTCGAGTACTGGCCACGATTAACAAACGAAAAGCTTAAAACACCCTTCATCAAAACAGACTTTGGAAAATGGGTCGACGAAGATGAGCAAGACGGAAACCCCAATTTCAATGACGATTTCGGAGTAGGTGGTATTCCGGGGATGGACGACGACATGAGTAGCATGGGTGGCATGGACTTTGAAAAGGTATCCATTTCATCCCTAACGCGTCGTCATGAAATGATGATTCACTGATCGTCTTAGATGATGGCCCAGATGGGCGATAGTGCTGGGGCTGGAGTTGGAGCTGAGGTTGGAGCAAAGGCAGAGGAGCCAGTCGAGTCTGATTCAGACGAAGAGGGTCCACCTTCTCTCGAGGACGCCGAGCCTGCCAAGTAAACAGGACAGGCGCTGTTTCCTAGAGGCATTTTAAACTCGGATGGACCTTGGTGACCTACAATGTGTACATGTAAATAACTATCTCTTGCCAAAACCTAGCCGCATCTGCGGCTCCCATCACCTCCTGATATTGTACTTTGCGCGTGTCTACTACTTGCCAATAGAACGATGTTGAACTAACACCAGCGATCATAGCAGACTGATAACCCCCGCCTAGCATGGCAGAGTTTCCCAGCGTCGGCTGGTCTCGGACAAGGTCCTAAAGACCGCAACGGCCTACAGGTCAAATATCGCGTCAACTCGGACTAGTAAACGCATTTGCAGTGTGGGTGAAATTTCAGCCTGGCACCCACTTTGTAGCGTCCTAACGCCAACAGGCCATCGTTAGCGCTTGAGCTCTCTCTCTCTCTCTCTCTCTCTCTCTTTCTCAGCAGGTCCTATCAACGCTGTTCCCGTACCCATGTCTAAAGGAAAGGGAAAGCAGGCAGAGGGGATCGCGGCGTTGCTACCTCCGATGCCGAATCCGTCTGCGGGAAGTGCCAATCCCTCCGCTTCGCTGTCCGCGCTCTGGGGTTACATTCTCCCCGCGCTCAACCACATCGTCCGTTCCCCGACCAACGCCGCCGACAAAGCGCCTGCCATCGACATCTCATACCACATGGGCATCCATACCGCGACATACAACTACTTCACCGCACAGTCCGAGGCTGTGAACGCGCGCTCGTCGGAGGGCGGAGCGGACAAGGACACGGGTGCCGTCAAGCAGGCGAGCGGGACGGACCTCTACGAGCATCTCGACAAGTACTACACGGACCTCGCACGGGAGCTGTTGCTGGGTGCACCCGAGGACGACACCACGCTCGTCCAGTATATCATCCCGTGCTTTAAGCGCTACAGCGTAGGCGCACACTCCGTCAACCGACTCCTCAACTACGTCAATCGACACTATGTCAAGCGCGCTGTCGACGAGGACCGCGGCTGGCTCACGCTGGGCGACATTTTCGATGCCGTCGCCAAGTCCATCGAGGAGGGGGACACGCGGGAAAAGATTTCCAAGAAATTGAAGGAGAGGAGGGTCGAGGAGCTCAAGAAGTGGGGATACGAGGAAGGGGCCTCAGCCGAGGCCCTGGCCCTGGCCGAACAACATGCAGAAGCTGCGAGTACATTAGATCGTGTCGTTCCTTTGGCAGCTTTGGCGCTGAGGAGGTTCAGGACGGAGTTCATCGAGCCCTTGTTGGCTGCTCCCAAGATGAAAGGGAAGAAACGGAGGCCAGGAGCTGCACCCGTTGGAGACAGGTCTCATCTCCCCAAGAGTCGACTCGCACGCGCTGTGCGAGAGCTTTTAGAAGTGCAAGAGGTAAACCCAGAGGAGCGACTCAATCTCGCAAGAGAGCTCGCAGCGACTTTGTGCGCTGTCGGCGTCCGTCATGGTCATCCTCTGCGAAATAAGTTGGATAAATTTCTTACTACAGGTATCCCTTAGTGTAGCAGTATCTCAATTATCTGCCAGTTGTAGATGTTAACGAGTACTAGCCGGTCGGCTGATATCCGTTTTCTCCAGGTTTCTGACCCTCCTGGTTCCCCCCTGTCGAAGGCATATTCAAAAGGGCCTCCATATCTATGTTATGCCATGCCGATAGGTCCAGCGTGGACAGATCGAACCCACCCACACTGTTTTGCATACCAGCCTGAGGGAAACCAGTCGACAACGGCTGAAGTGGGGGGACACTGCTCCTACTAGAATGCGGTTGCTGGTTCCCGCCAGTCGACCCGCTCGCCACCGAACCGAACAGATTCTCCCCCTGGTCACCATGTTCAGCATGGAAAGCGCCCAAGATCTCCATATCGATGTGACCACCTGCTGCGCCTTCCTTTTGAGCCCGCAGGACCTCATTCGCTGACAGGGGTGCACTTGAACCAGCCGCTGCGGGAGAAAAAAGGCTATCCGCTGTCGTCTGACCGTCCCCAGAAGTGGACTCTGGGGCATCCCCAAACAGATTCGTCATGTCCGAGATCTCCATGTCAATGCCATCGAGGTCAAGTTCGATAGGTTTATCAGCTGAATTGCCCAAAGAGGGGTCGATACCAGTCATCATAGCCGGTGGGCTGTCTGTGAGGTCAATGTCGACACGCTGACTGCCTGAATTAGCAGCTGCGGCTGAGGCGAATGCTGCCATCAAGTCGATGTCAGCAGTTGCTGATGGACGAGCCGATCTAGGGGCAAGTGATACGGGAGACGGGACGAGGCCTTTCGGAAATAATGCCGCCTCCTCCGCAGAGATACGCATCGAAGACGAAGAGAGGTCGAGCTTGGGCGGGAGAACACTGCGATTGAGAGAGGATAATGAGATGGCGGACTGACGACGCATGGTTATGTGCTGAGGTCCCTGTGACGACCCTTGAACCGGAGTAGACGGGGGCAGCACGTCGCCCGCCTCGACAGACGGTATAGGGATTTTTGGCGCTTGTGCCGCGATAGAAGCTTGCTCTGCCTCTCGTGCACGACGTTCCTCGCGGGTCAAATCACGTTTCAAGACCGAAATAGCACGCAACTAACCTGACGATGCTCGAGTGGGTGGCTAAGTGATAGAAGGGAGATGCTCACCAATTGCAAATCAATGGCGTCACAGAGCTGATCATATTTTTCGAGTTCGCGACCTAAAGCGGCCGTTAATGTATGTGGCGGGTATGGGGCGTACTTGTGGACCCCTCTACGCGATCGAATCGTGTTAGGCTGATGCTTTCGTCACTTTGTACAACCAAATCTTTACTTACAGCCTGCGTGCGTCGGTATGGAATGCATAAACCTGACCGGTCTTTACGACCGCATTCTATTCTGAATGAAAACCACATCCAAACACAATAGGACCTGCACCAACCTTGAAGCAGGACGACAACGCGTTGGCCTCGCGCTCCAATATGATACCTTTATCTGCTGGCGCTGACGGTGGTAGCATAGCACCGGATGAAGCTGCTGGCCGTCCAGGAGTGACCATGGCCGTAGAAACGTTGTTTGGAGTGTGAGACTGAGTCTGCATTGGGCGCTTGAGTCAGTGAATGTGGTATGTGTCCAGGAAAGGAAAAGAAAGGATCGCGGGTGACCTGCTGGCAAGACTCCACGCGCCCGGCACAGTCAAGGCTCTCTTCGCCTATTAGTAGGTGCACGTTCAACCGGCGAAGCGATTTCGCTGCTGACATTTGGGCATTCTGTCCCCGCAGGTATGTCGGGCGGTGTTCAGGATGCGTTGCCAACACCCAGTTCGACCAGCTTTGACCCAGACTCGAAGCAAGGTTACAGCGAGGCGAGTGTTGCTATACGCTCGAGTACGCGTGCATGCTCAAGTTGTTCTCGTGCACCAGGGATACTTTCAGCGCCGCCTGCGGCACTTGACGTCCGTCCAGATACGCAATCTCACACCCTTTCCTGTCCGCGACGCCTTTGCTTCTGCCCTTTCTCAACCCGCGGCACATTCTCAGTTCACACCACTGGGGAATCTATCTGATGACCTTGACGTGACTCTGCTGCGTAGACGATTTCGGCGAATATCTACGACGTCGGTCAGCACTCTGAAGAATGTCCTTGTGGAGGACGCCGCCGGTGTTCTTCTGGATGAGATGAGGGGTCCCGGAGAGGGAAGGGGACGGCGAAGGGCACAGTCGCGCGCGAGTGGTGGTGGACCAACATCCATCCCAGTGGGCGGCGCCTTATCCCGTTCGCTGGTGTCCAATACTGGCGTTCCGGCTGCGAGACAAAGTCGGATGCGCCCGATCTCAACGTTTTCCTCGCACGGCCTCTCGCCAAGTTTCTCGTCTGCAGCGACAACCAGTCCTGTTTCGAATATCCCCGCATCAACGCTGTACTTCGATCACTCTCAGCGGACCCTGGAGAGGGTCGTTAAGTCACGTCTCGTGGAGACGTTTATAACACTATCTGTCCCCGAGCCACAAACTCTTTCGCCATCACCATTAGTTAATGGGAAATCGAGATCTCGCGCCGACAGCGGACCTTCTCCACCCTCCAATACATCGGTGCAACCTACTCGGAATGACGCAAGAACGACCAAGTTTGCAAGCACAGGAGCAGCGAAGACCCTCTCTACTCCTACAGCCTCGCGTGCAAACTCACGCTTTTCCGTGTCAAAGGGGAGATCGCAGCCCATGGCACGCCAGGCATCTTCGTCCTCATCAGGCGCAAAGGCGCATAGGGTGTCGTCTTCTGCGCCTTTGCAAAAGTCTCCGAGCCACCAATCTCCCCTTCCGTCTTCCGCAGAGGCACCCGTGTTTCCCAAAGTTCCGAATTATATCTCATTGATACATCGTCCCTCTACGAATCCGCTCTACAGCCTCGATGCATCGCGTCAGTCCGACTTTGCAGAACACACGAACCTGAGCGCCGAGAGGTTGAGAGTTCAACTTTGGGCGAAAGTTGACTTCAACGCCATGCATCTGGGAAACGCCAAGGGCAAACAGAAGGACAGTGACGACACCGTGGGTAGTCCTGGAAGTTCACAGTGGAAGGTGTTAGAAGAATGGGACTTTTCCTTGTCCGACCTGATGCCACTGTCCCCCGAAGTAGGTGTGAGAGGGTCATATATTGAACTCATCGACTCACGTTGCTTTCATTTCGTAGCTCGGGAACCATCCGTCACAGTTACCGTCGAACACGCTTGTAATGACCTTCCAACCGACTGGCCAAAGCTTTCATTTGCCACCTCGCGCCTGGTCGCGCTCACGATCTCAGTCAAGGACGCCGTCGCCGTCGGGTTACAACACGGACCCAGAAGCGGACAGCCGTAAACTCGTTCAGACTACACAAGTTATTCCTACAATATCCCATGACATAGTGCGAGGTAGTCAAGCAGTACTAGGTGTTTCCCGGAGACCTCGTATGTTGGACGCAAAGACGGCCAATTTTGAGGAACTTTCGCAGTAAGCAGACTCAAACGGACAGGTTCGTATCAAATGACTCACCTCCTGCAGGTTAGTGGTTCTACAAGCTAGTATACATGACACAGAAGAGTCGCTCCATGATGTCATTAGAGAAATTGATCACTGTCTCGCCAAGGACCACGTTTTGATGTTGGTACGTACTCGAGCACAAAGTTGGTTTGTTATGTAATCGCCGCCAATTCATAGAAACGCGAAGCTTCCGAGCGTCAGGCGGGTATTGAGGACCGGCGGGCCGAGACCCAAGCCATAATTGAAGGGTCAAATCGTTGTATGTCGGGATCGTGCTTCCTTCATTTCGCTACGCATCACGCCTTTCACCTTCTCCTTTAGTACGTGACGACCTCGCCAGGCGCCGGACGCAGATCCAGACCCGGAAAGACTGTCTCGCAAAGGCGAAGACGCTGCAACTCCAGGAAACGAACAAGCTCTCGGTTCGGGTGACTGAAATCACCGAGGAGAGGTAGGTTTAGCCCAGGCTTCTTTGTCCACGTTGACCTATCCATTTAGGAATAATCTCATTACCGTCCGAAACCGCCTTCCCGTCATCCGAACGTCGCTCATATCGACACTCGCTGCAATATACCCGATCGAGCTATTGTCCACTTCTGAACTCCTTTTCACAATTCTCGCCGTTCCTTTACCTATCCCTTTTAACTCCAACGAGCCCGCGCCGCCTTTGTCTCTTTTATCCCACAAGGAGGTCACGGAAGAATCTGTGGCAACAGCCTTGGGATACGCGGCACATCTTGTGCAGCTCCTCTCCGTGTATATGGGGAAGGGTCTCGTGTACCCAATAACGTACATTGGGAGCAGGAGCTTGATCAGAGACAACATCTCAGCGATGGTTGGCCCCAGAATGTGTGTCGGACCTTTGTTCCGAAAATGGGCCGTCAACTGACGAGTTGTAGGTTTCCTCTTTTCTCGAAAGGTGTAGATACGTATCGATTTGAATACGCAGTGTTCCTCCTTAACAAGGACATAGAAATGGTAAGCTTGTTGCGATATGACCTAGGGACGACTCTGATCCATGCTCTAGCTCATGGCAGACCGTGATCTGCGAGCGCTTGATATGCGACATACGCTACCTAATCTGAAAAATTTGCTACTCACACTTACTAACGGGGAGTGCGCACATGTTCAGTGAGTAGCCGCGCGGTTTCTGTTCGGTGGTGCTGACGGTGGTCCAAGCAACTCGCGGTATCAGGATTCGCCATCTACGGTGTGTGTGGCATCATCACCTACTACGAATAGAGCGTCGGACACGCCAAAGGCAGGGCAAAGTCCAAGAGCGTGTGCGAGCGATCTACCTCAAGAGCCAAACGCCTCTGCAAGCAGTGGCGCAACGACGCCGAAGGCTGGTCAAGGTGAAGGGGGTACGGGTACGCTTTCGCGGTACTCGAAACTCTCCCTCGGATTTCCGCCACTTCCGGGCTTCTTTCGGTCACGCTATTCGCCCACCACTTCGGCGAAACCCGCGACGGACAGAGAGGAAGAAGCGGGAGAGAGCGGTGCATCTGTGGATGTATCACCGGACTCGTCGGAGGGTGCCGAGTGCGGTCGCGCTGGGAAGGCAGAGGACGATGACGATCGGCGTACCATCAAGGGCGTGATTATTGACGTTGTGGAACCAGGCGCGATGTCAGACGGAGGAGGCTCTACGGAAGAAAAGATTGGTAACGCGACGTCGCTGAGTATCGTTGCTGTAGATTCATGCGTTTAATGTACGTCTGTTCTTTGTCACACAACGGGGGGATTGAGTCCGGGTTGGCATGGTACATACGATAAAATAGCCGCGTCGGGACGATGACCAAAGGGTACCAGGGGCGGGGTGAGAAGACCCTGGGTCGCTTGTGGTATTCGATGGCAGGCACGGCGAGATGGACTGGACGGTGTCGGTGCTGGTACTAGCTGGCGATGCTGCTGGGTTCAACGGACGCTCGATGATGAGTTTGTCTTGTTTCGATGGGATCGGCATTTACGAAACAGCAAAAAAAAAAAAACATATCTCAAAAAAGTGATCGGACTTTGAAAAAAATGAGGGTTGAGCCCAGCCGCTTTGGATCCCCACGCGCTACCGAGGTGCCTTAAATTCGCTGGTCTTTGCCTGCTCAACATCCAGCGTTCTCCCTTGTATTGCGCTCCAAAAATCCCGCTCTACTCAACAGGTGCGTTCTTCTATTCCACTCACTCCCCCCTCGCTCACCGCGTACACGGCGCGTACACCTACCCAGCTCTCCTGGCCCCATTGTATCATCAGTCTTTCTAGAACGGCTCAAAATTGGCTTCCAGGTATCTGACTTCTGACGCGCTCGGTCCATCCCTTCTTCACTCCCCGTACCTCTCTCAGGAATACCGCCGTGCAACTAGCATTACCGCTTCCTAATCTCGTTTCTTCGTTTTCTGTCTCCATCTTCTTTTGGAAGAAAAGCCGTCCTCCGCTTTACTATTCAAGATGAACACTACCGAAAACATTAATACTTCTGCCGATAATCGCGTCTCGGATGGCAGGAAGCAGAGCCCACCTGCTTTCCTTGACCTCGCAGACTCGGTAACGTCCCCTTCTTTGGAAGCGCCCATTTCTAATCGTGAATCATCCCCACAGGCTGCGAGGTTGGGTACTAACATGCCTGACATTTCAGCTGTGAGTCTCATTTGCTCCTCATCTGCCCTCCTTGTCTTACTACTCTCTTCTAACAAAGCGCGTCGAACTGAAGCGTCTGGAACACGAACGTCAGCGCGTTATCCAGCGGAAGCTGTTCGAGGAACAGATGCGGGTTTTGGAACAGCAGCAAGCCCAGGAGCTGCTCAGTATCCCCTACGATTCTGTCGGTTTGGCCGTCTCCGCCCCGACCACCCCACCGCGCGTCAACGCTGCTTTGCACGGCGACAACCTCATCAAGTCGGCCCTCTCGCATTCTTCGGTCGACGCCGAGGTGCTTTCTAAAGCCGTTGGTTCTGCTGCTATCGACAAGCGCAAGTCTGTTACTTATGCCCCGTCCGTCGATCTCTCGCCTGAGCTCGGATCCGCTGTAAACGGACAGTATAACCGTGCCGGTGCCAAGAGCATGCCAGCGAGTCGTCGTACTTCCACGAGCAGTCACGACGAAGAGCTCGTAGAACATTTCCGAGGGATGGTACTCTCCGGGGAAAGACCCAACCGGGGTACACCAAGCCCTGGTGCAGTTGCGCAGTCCATCAGAGGGCGGCGTGACGGGGACGACCATGCGCGTCAACAGTACAACGTTGGCATGATGCTCGACGAGCAGTTGGACCAAGAGATGCACAGTGAGTTTCAGTCGTGCCATTTTTGGTCTACTTTACCTCATATTATGAAGATGCCATGAGAAATCTTCCGACGTCAGATGATGACAAGTTTGCATCGTATGCAAACAAGGTAAGATTCGTGTTCGACCCTTGTGCATTATTTTTCAGGCTTTTCCTAGATTTCAACATCTTCCGCGGCACTGGACCTCGCCCATCGTCCGCAGACCTCTCCACGAAACTCTTTCGTAACCCGTGGTGAAAAGGCGTCTGAATGGCCACAGTTTGTGGGCAATCCCCGTGCTCCAGATAGCTTGAACTCTCGGACAGAACGTCGCACGGTGACTAACCCAACCCTCACGCTGACTTCGTCAATGGACCTCGGTGGGAAGCTTACTGGCGCGGTTACCGGGACGTCGACACCCCTCGTCGGGCAGCACTCGCAATTGACCTTTGGCTCTTCTGGTACTCCGTCCTCTCGTCGAGGCTCCCCGTCCGGTGCTCTCGATAGCCTCAATACCGCCCCGCGGTCTGTCCCTGCGACGCCTCTATCTATCGCGAACGGCGGTAGTAATCATTTGCTGCCAACTCCGGGCACACCTCTCACTCCCGATGGCCAAAACCTGAGCGGGCGTTTGTCGTCCCAAGGGAACCAACACCTTGACGAGGTGGCGAAAGCTGACATTCAACCGTCCTTGTCTCGGTTACCATCCAGCCAGTTCGGTGATTCTAACTTGTCGTTTGAGGTATTTCATTCTTTGTTCTTTATTGCCACTTTTCAAGTTTCTTCCCATCAATGCAGCAATATGGTGTCGACTCTGTGTATGGCCTTGCCAGCCAACTAGATGGTTCTCGCTACAGCGCCTATGGTTTTGATACTGCCAGTCGGAATGGTCCTATAGTCAATGGTGCGAGTGGCTCAACTGCGCTCTACCATCACAATGGGTCTCGTTACGGTCTCGGACGTGGTGGCGCACCCGACGGTAAGATGAACGGTTTACACGGTCCCAAACACAAACGTGGTGACATGGATCGTAAGTCCCTGGCTCAGCTTCTTGGCGAACTCTAGAAATTCAAGTCTTTCTCTAGTCAACCGGTTTGCCGGGACTCGTATCGAAGACCTGCAGGGCGAAATTCCAGCATTGTGCAAGGATCAACATGGCTGCCGGTACCTTCAAAAGAAGCTTGAGGAAGGTGTTCCAGAGCATCGCGACATGATCTTCCGTGAAACTTTCGGACATTTTGCCGATCTGATGACAGGTAGGTGCTAGCGTCACTTTACATTGAATGTGATACTAACAAAGCGAAGATCCGTTTGGTAATTACCTATGCCAAAAGCTCTTGGAATACTCGACCGACGAGCAACGAAATGTCATTTGCGAATCGGTTGCGCAAGATTTGGTCAATATATCACTCAATATGCATGGTACTCGTGCTGTACAGAAAATGATTGACTTCCTCTCCACTAGACGGCAGGCAAGTCTGACTCGTTCATCTCTTCTCTTCCAGACTTACGGGAGAGTATAGACTGATCAGAGATACAATGCCCAGATTCACTCTATTATCGTCGCGCTCAGCCTCCATGTTGTTGTGCTCATCAAGGACCTCAACGGCAATCATGTCATTCAAAAATGTCTCAATAAACTTGCCCCTGAAGATAACCAGGTATGTGTGTGTACCATTTCGGCGATTTCGATATTTAAGTTCGTTCCTTGCAGTTTATTTACAACGCCGTCGCT
>JBBPTC010000010.1:32992-56974 GCA_038093955.1 Boletus albobrunnescens
CCACGAAAATGTTCATTATCACAGCGCGGGATGTCAACTTTCTATTACCAGGTCGTACAGTATATTCTAGACTTGAACGACAATCGCTTCAGCGATGCTGTCATCCGCCAATTCACAGGGAATGTGTGCGCTCTTTCAGTTCAGAAATTCAGTTCCAATGTCATTGAAAAGGTTGGTGATCTCGTGGTGTTGAAAGACGGATTATTTACGCCCGTACAGTGCGTTCGCGTGGCCGAACATAGCACTAGAAAGATGCTCATCGAAGAATTGCTTAATCGCTCGCGTCTGGAGAAGTTGTTACGCGACTCATATGGCAACTACTGCGTTCAAGTCAGTGTTTGTGCTCGTCAGGATATACCACATACTTATATTGTCTAGACCGCCCTTGATTACGCGGAGCCTACCCAACGTGCCCTTCTTGTTGAGGGTATTCGTCCGGTTCTTCCACTCATTCGCAATACTCCCTACGGTAAACGTATTCAAAACAAACTGCAGCGTGAGCAAGTGGACAATTACAATGGTGGATACCATGGACATCAAATGATGAACATGAGCCTGAACAATCAAGCCCTCGGCTTAGCGCATGGCTCTGCTGCTGGGCGGCACCTACCACAAGGCATCCACCCTGGTGGCCCAATCGCAGATATCTACGCATCTCAGGCTAACCTGTATGGGATGCAAGGACAAGGGTCTTATGGTCCGTCGCATTTGGCACCTCAACTACACGGCCTGCAAGCACGGGCCATCGATGGATATGTTTTACAAAACAACTCGCCTCATAATGCCAGTTTGACACCTCCGCATACCCACGCTGGCGGTTATTCTGGCGTGTCGGCGTACGCTAACGTGAGCTTTGGCAACGTCGGTCTCGCTGGATCATTGAGCGATCCCTACCAGAGCTACGGATACGGGATGTAAACGTCCTGCGTAACCACTCGTTGTCGACGACGCCTGCCTCGACCGCTCGTTAATGCCCTATTTCTATGTATATTCTAACTCGCTTGGCGCTTGGCGCCTGATACCTCCGTGTTGCTTGTTGCTTGCCTCACCTCGTGTTCCCGGAGTACCCTTTCGACCTATGGCCATTGGCCGGCTTCGATCATATCACCTCGCACATTTGTACTCTGGTCCGGCATACACAATTACACCCCGTAGCTATTACTTTGGTCTTGCTTTCTGAACATTTTCACTGAGTTGTCTTGCCCTTTTTCTTTCATGCCTCTAACTGCCGCATTTGTACAGCCTTCATATCTTCAACACATCTAAGCAATGTCTGTTTAATGGCGAACTATGCCGCAGCACTACTTGTGTACTTATTGTGCAATCTATACGTCGTTGCTTTCTGTATTGCTTGGTGTTCGACCGGACCAATAAGACCAAACATTCATGTCTCCATCCACCAGTTAGTATGTACTGCTGTCCTTGTTTCTTGCCCGAGGTGTGACTGTGGAAATCACTTTGAGCGGACAGGCAAGTCTCAGGCTCACCATTTATAAATCGGAGCCAAGGTTTTCCCCCACACTCGGTCGTATCACATATTTAAATTAGTTCCTGGTCCCAGTCGCTCTTTTTTTCTTTTTTTTACATACCCACATTCAGCCATGCGTCCGTGCATCCTCGCCTTGATGGGCACCGTTCTCTTTGGCGTGCAAGCCATCCAGACTGTCTCTCGCGGTGGTCGATACCTTTATACCGCAGACGGGAATCGGTTCTACATCAAAGGTATCGCATACCAGGAACAGGGTGTGTATCCTCCATACCTCTCCTGCTCTGCACTCACTCAGGCTGCTCTCCTCCAGGCCAGGTCGTTTCTAGTTCGAACAACCCTTTCCTCGAGCCTTCCACTTACATTGACCCCCTGTCCAATGGCACCGCTTGTCAGCGTGACTTGCCCTACCTCCAGCAGCTCGGTGTCAACACCATTCGCGCCTACAGCGTCAACTCAGCCCTGAACCACGACACGTGCATGCAATTATTCAGCAATGCAGGAATTTACACCATGTGAGCAATATTGCGTGTCGAAACCTCACCATGTCAGAGTTTTCCTAACCGTCCACAGCATTGATTTGTCCCTGCCTATAAATGGCTCCATCGATCGCAGTTCTCCGACATGGACCACGGCACTCCTAGACCAATATATCGAGACCATTCATGCCTTTTCAAAGTATGACAACGTTTTGGCCTTCAATGTCGGAAACGAAGTCGTCACTGGGGCCAACGGAACAGCTGCAGCTGCATTTGTCAAAGCAGCTGCCCGCGACACCAAGGCGTACCTGTGAGTGTTGTGGCGAGGTTGTTCCGCCAGTTCACCCATTTTTTGTTTGCTGCAGAAACTCTATCAAATCAACCGCCCTTGTCGGATATGCTGCTATTGATGGTGATTCGTCCTGGGTTCTTACCCTCGCTGAGTATCTCTCCTGTGATCCTTCCGGCGGCAGCTCGGGTGCTACTGCAATCGATCTCTACGGCCTCAACAACTAGTACGTGCTATGGTCATCTTTCGCTCCCGATCTGAGGCGTCTGACGCTCGCACAGTCGGTGGGTCGGAAATTCGACCTACCAGGCATCTTATGCTGGAGTCGAGGCTCTTTACTCGACTTACAACGTCCCCGCCTACTTTAGCGAGTACGGAAACCCCACAAACCCGGTAACGAGCTGGGGTGAGGTCGGAGCTCTCCTCAGTTCTCTATTGTCCCCTGTCTGGTCCGGCGGTCTTGCCTTCTCGTACTTCCCCGCCACGAGCGCGGCAGGCGAATATGGTATAGTTTCCATCTCTGCCGATGGTAGCACAGTCACGGTCAACCAGAATTTCGACAACCTCAAGACTCAGTATACCCAGGCTTCGCCTCCTAACTCACCCTCCATGAATGCAGCCGGTTCGACGAGTTACCCGGCCTGCCCACAACAGAACTCGACTTTTCTTGCTTCCACCACTCTACCACCCACTCCCAACCTTGCCGCTTGCACATGCTTGGAGGATAACCTAAGTTGTCAATTCACTCCAACGACCTCAAACTATAGTGCAATTATCGGTGCTTTGCTTGATTTTGGTTGCACTGCGCTTGGACAGATAGGCGGCAACTGCAACGCAATTGCAGCCAACGGTCAGACTGGCGTGTATGGTGCCGTGTCTGTGTGTGACCCGAGTGCGTCGTCTTCCATATCCTCAGTCGAGTCGCTGAAGTAGTATTTGGTAGCCGTCATGCTGTCCTGGGTAATGAGCCAGTATTATCTCGACAACAACGCCAATCCGCAGGCTTGTAGTTTTGGCGGAAATGGCACCGTCAACACCCACGCACCAACGGGCACCAGTGCGGCCAATGCGGCGGCTTCATCCTGCTTGGCTAGTGCCACTGGCGCCTCCGTCCCCACGTTTCCTGCTGGGGTTCCTACTGGCGGTTCTGGCGGAGGATCGTCCTCTAGTGGCGTCGCTACCTTTGATACGAATGCTTTCACGAGTGTTCTGATGCTTGTCATGACTGGAATCGTGAGCGGGATGTGGGCTCTCGCTTGAGAATACTAGGAGGGAAACTGGCATCGAGGAAAACGGACCTTTGTATATAATCAACACTACTAGCTAGCCACTCAGTGGACTTGTTCGTCTCGTTTAAATCTGGTTGTAATTTATATTCCCGATAATTGCAAGCCGTCGGTTTTTTTTTTTTTTTTTTTTTTTGTGGTGGAGATGGGAAAAAATAAAAATAAAAATGAAAATAAAATAAAAAACGGAACGCGCAGCAGCCGCATCATTCACATCTGCCGCAATGGGCCCAAAGACACGCACAGCTACCGAGTGGAGCTTGGCTGACGACTTTGACACAGGAATGGGACCTACCACCCACGAAACAGAAAGCGGCGCAGGCGATGGCCAACTTGACGATGCTGGACAGGCTATAGAGTTGGCTACTGGCAAAGTCTATGAAGAAGCGCACGGTGCAAAGACGGAACCTTCTCGTGACAGACCAGTCAAGGTGCTTACTACGTCTCATCCTCTCGTTTTTGCTCTTTGGTTCCTGCTCTGCTGCTCCTGTTGTCCCCTGCCGTCGTGCCCTATTCGTATCGATGTTCTACACCCTGGGCAGCTCGCTCGCAGCTTTTATCGTGCTCCGGGGGCTTACGCTTTGGACGTCGGACTGCTCCACCTGTCGAGATCCGGGGACGCGGCGATCGGTTCCCTGTCTGCTTGCTTGTCTGGACCGTAATACGCTTCATGCTCTCGTTTCGCTGCATTGGTCCTCGCTTTCTTCTCGTTGTGGCTTCCTCCCCCCCCTCCTTTGTCTGGCCCCGGTATTGAACTCTACGCCACTTAGCCGAACAAGATATACATTGGCGGCCTCCCCGATCACACTCGCCCGGAGGACCTGCAAAATTGTTTTGGAAAGATAGGCAGCATCGTCACTATCGAGCTCAAGTGCGTCATTTACTTCCCCAACGAGGGGATCTGGCTGATACCCCTCTTGCTTGTTAGACTCGGGTATGGCTTCGTGGTAAGTTTTTCTTGAATGTCTGCTTCGCTTTGATCGTTGAATAATTGGGGGTCTGTTTTTAGGAGTTTGACAGTAGAGAGGCTGCCGAAGAAAGTGTTTCCAGGTATCACGAAGGTTACTTCATGGGGAACAAAATCCGGGTCGAGCTTTCTCATAGCCGTGGGCGGTCGTATAAACGATCTGACGACCCTGGTGCTTGCTTTAAATGCGGTGAAAGCGGTCACTGGGCAAGGTGAGTGCGATGTTATCAGGGCATCCGGTGCAACATTGACGGTCCACGGCAGGGAGTGCCCTCGTCCGTCTACTCAATCGTAAGTGTTAACCTACGCCGTTTGTCGTCCCTCAAAAGCTGAATATATCACCAGCCGTGGTGGTGGTCCCATGCACGATCCGCCTTCACACGACCGCGGTCATTCCACCCGTGATTACTATCACAACACATCCAGAGATAGCCACGCATATCGAGATGAATACGCGAGACACTCTAATTCGAGGGATGATCGCTATTACGACACCTCTGCGGCTGCACCTCCAGCGCGAGAGCATCGGCGGGCTCTGACCCCACCGCCCCGTGACCGTCGTGACGACCCTCCGCCGCGTCGTTCGTACGACGACCATCGCGCGCGAAGTCCTCCCGCACCACCCCCGGCGTCTCGCTACGAGCGCACCAGACAGCACGGTTCTGAGAGGGGCCATTCTTCGAATGGGGCACCTGATCGCAATCCCTACGGTCGATATGATCGACGCCCCTCTCACTCAGACGACAAGAGTGCGCCATACTCGGCACACGGTGGACGGCCCCGGACCCCTCCTGGTCCTCCGCCATCTTGGAGGGACGAGTACGAAAAGGCGCCTCGGTAAGCATGCACTCTACGCCAAAGGTGCAGGAACTGATGACGGGCTTTTTTAGGAGCCATCATCAAACGCAGGAGACACGTAGACGTCCAGTGACGCCACCCCCTCCTTACCCTGGCAGCAGCGCAAACGGGTCCCGAGCTCGGTATGCTTTGCTCTGTGCTTGCATGATTTTGCAAATAAGTGACGACATCTTGCTCCAGACGCCGCTCACTCAGTCCACCTCCTCGAAGCGACTCGAGGTATGGCGGACCCACTCATTCTGACGGCGATAGGTACTCTGGCCCTGCGCGGGAATCGACCCGCGTCAGAGATTACCATCGTAGTCGGGCCGAAGAATCTGGTCACAGGCGAGCCTGAACTGAAAAAATTAATGAAGGTTTAGATCCGTCCTATTTCTCATGTCCTGATCCTATCTCTGTTCATCGCTGTAGTCGTGTCATCAAAAAGTGCTCGAGTTGCTTGTTTGCTCGTAGTTTTTCACCATGGTCAACAGAGTTTTTTTCTTGTCCTTGCTCGCGTACACGAAAGATCTTTCCCTCTATTCCAAGACTCGTGACGCGTCCTGCTTGCAAGACTATGTACCTATGTAAACGATCGTGGATTAGCGTTTCGTTGCAGACGATGACAAGCACACGCGATAATAAATTGGGTGACTCACTTCATTCCTCTCGCCTAACAGCGTAACTTTGGTCTTGTTGCAGTGACGCTCCCCTACTACGGCTGACGCGTTCGCAATAAAAACGACTGCGAATACCCTTGTCGAGGACGGGTAGCTTGCTCTCGTGGACCATCGCATCCGGCCTGGCCCCAATTCCGGGAAACCGTCATTATTTACTATGATTCTCGTCTCCGGTCACCGGTCACTCGAACGACCCGGTACTTACGTTTTTAAAGTTCTCACATCACGCAAAAGCGAGTACGAACATGGGCGAGGTTCACGAGATGGTGACCAATGATCTGATCAACCCACAGGAATGGTACGTTCAGAGCGATCGTAATGAATTGAAATCTCATAATGCATATTAGCATCTGGTATACGAGTCGCTTCGGCAAGGAATACGACGTCCTGCTAATACATCTGTGTTATCCATTCCTATGCCATCATGAACACGCTTTACCGTATGGGGGACCGTGCGCACAACCTGCCAGCTGATCTGCAGTGTCCTGCGCACGAGCCAGAGGGTCTTCTGCCTTACGAATCGCGTTCCGAGGCTTGTTCATTAACATGCCGAGTTCTCATTGCTCAATGCCGGGCGACGATCCCTATTCTGTGACTATAAAGTGCGCCGGTGTGCGAGTCAAGTAATCCACAGTACCGTCGCAAAACTTCTTTTACCCACCACCACGCTTTCCAGTCGACCAACGATGACCTCTTCACAGGAGACGCCCGCGCTTTTCAAGCCTATCAAGGTCGGCCGATTGACGCTTCAACACCGTGTCGTCCTCGCTCCGTTGACCCGTTTCCGAGTACATACCTCCCACGTTCCCGGGCCACAGCAAGCATCCTATTACTCTCAGCGCGGTTCTGAACCAGGGACCCTGCTTATCGCAGAAGCTACCCTCATTTCCCGTGATGCAGGAGGGTACAGCCATGTCCCAGGCATCTACACGGACGAGCAAATAGAATGCTGGAAAAAGGTACACGCCGTTTTCGTCTGTTATCGTCCGTCGTCCTGAACACGCCTTGCGGTTTGCTCGCGAATCGCATCAAGGTCACGGATGCCGTGCACGCCAAGGGATCGTATATATTTCTCCAACTCTGGGCACTTGGTCGCGTTGCCGATGTGGACTTCCTCGAGAAGCAGGACCCGCCTTTGCCCTACGTCTCTGCATCGTCCGTCCCGTTGACTGGTAGACCAAAGCCACCTCGATCGTTGACCGAGGCTGAGATCGAAGATTATATCTCCGCGTATGCAAGAGCGGCAAGCAACGCCGTACATGGCGCCGGATTCGATGGGGTGGAGGTTCATGGGGCAAACGGCTACCTCCCCGAACAGTTTCTCCAAACAGCGTCCAACAAACGTACGGATAAGTGGTGCGGAGACGAGGAAGGTCGTACGAGATTTACAAGGGAGATTATCCGCGCCATCGTAGATGCCGTCGGCGAAGACCGTGTTGGACTTCGTATTAGTCCATGGAGCACGTATCTGGGTGAGGACCTTACGCGGATCTGCACGCTGTCATGCTCATTTACGTGTCTTTCCAGACATGGGGATGCCAGACCCCCGACCCACTTTTGCATACCTCGTTACCGCTCTATGTGATAGGCACCCTAAGCTGGCGTACCTCCATGTAATCTTTGAATTAGATCTGGAATGATATTATTGTCATTGCTTACAGGGACTGGTTTGAATTCAATAGGTCAGAACGTTGCCATACCAAGGACAATAGGGCCAAAAAAACTTGAACCATTACTCTCAACTCTCGCGGCATAGAGGCTTGAACCTCTGCCACTGATGTACAAGAGATGCCGTTCGTCAATGCTATTCACTGAACACAGGGGAGCGTACCAATCTAGTATCCCTTGTGGCACGATGCGCATCTACTAATCAACTGGGTAAGATAGATGACGGCCACGAAATAAGACATCCCTTCAGAGTAACATGTGGAGCTTCACCGTAGCGCTCAGCGTGAATCCCCCCTACTGATGACTCGGAGCCACTCTTCCAGAGCCTCCGACGCTCTTTGCGTTCAAGTCGCAGATTCGCATAGAACGACATGCATCCCGCCGTCCCTGATTTCCCTCGATGCCCTTGTGCGTCTGCCAGTCCTTTTTTCCCCCAGCCCGGACAATGTGACATTGCGATGCAGATCCATGGATCCGGTTTCGCAATGGTATCGTTTGCCCCCGGTCGGGCGCCATTCAAATCATGTACATCATCTGAGCTGGGCGAATCGCCCAGCGTCCAGTGAAGAACTTCTAGAGCCCTATGGAGCAAACAAGAAAAGAGAGAGAGGAAGTGTCGGATCACCCATTAAACGACTTGTCAGGACGATGTCGGATTGTGTATGTATGTATACTACATCTGCTTGCGGGTTTACTGATGCTAGTCATAGTCCGAATTTCGGTCAGATCGGGGTATCTGCTCTTCCACATGATATAAGTTCAGAGTGTCCAGATCTTCACGGTCGAATCACGTCCGCCTGAAGCGAGATAGCGGTCCATGTACCGGAGGCGATCCACCGGTCGGGTGTGTCCATTTGTCTGTAGCGTGGAGTGTTGCATGGTGGTACGATTGTATATCTGGAATGCAAAAAGATAGAACTGCACTTAGGATGTGTAAAGCGTGGATGCGATGTGCGTGGTATACCTTGATGCCGTTCTCTCCGGTGGCAGCGACGATTTTGCGGGTGTCGAACTGCAACGCGGTTACTCCGTGGTCGTACTTGAGGGTTTCAAACATCCCGCCGGAACGCACATCCCATATCTCACAAAGGGAAACATTAGGGATGTAAGACAATAACATCTAAAACTCACTCGAATGGACTTGTCTAGACTGCCGCTGACGATATGGATCTCGTCAAACTGTAGGCACGTTATAGGCCCTGTGTGTCCAAACAGAGTCCGATGAGCTTGGCCAGTACGCACTAGAAACCGTCAGTCTTTTGACAAAACCGTGAACGAACAAGGTGCTCACTATCCCACATCCTGACGGCGCCATCGCCGCTTCCACTCACGAGCCCATAACCCCAGAACTGGACGGTCCCTACAAAGTCTTGATACATGTCCCAACTCCCGTCCGCGTAAGGTGGCGTTGGCACGGCGAATGTACCTGTGGTCGCAGCCATCTCGGGCCATGGTAACTGACCACCGAGTGGGGCAACTTGTGAATGGGAGATCGCCCAAAGGATGTCCATCGTGAGCACACATTGACCGGTGGTGAGATCCCACTGCCGGAGCGTCTTGTCCGATGCACCCGTGACCTATCAAGAGTTAATACGATTGCGTACAGCGTCACGGACTGCAATCACCAAACAATCGTCTTCGAAATAAAGGCATGTGACTGTCTTGGTGTGTCCATCAAACGACCTCACGCAAGGACCGTCGGAGTCCGTACCGGCCTCGCTCACTGTGGCGGACGTCGTGTAGTCTGGTTTCTCGATAAGCTCACCGTCATGCTCTTCTAAAACGTTGCCTAGTCCGTCCTTTTCCCAGTCGTTGTCCACGAGACGAAGATCCCATAATCGAACAGCGCCATCTTCACTGCCGGTCAGGCACAAATTGTCTTCCACCTGAATGCACTTTACTCCGCCGCGGTGCCCGCGTAGACGACCAATCTCGAATCCTGTCATCAAGTCCCAAACTCGTGGTTGAGGATCGTCTTGTGACGCGCTGACCAACGTTCCATATGGTTCTGAGAAATCAAGCGCAGTTATCGGTGTCGAGTGGCTTTCCAAGGTCTTGGACAATAGGTGAGCAGTGAGACAGAACATTAAATGGTGGTGGGGTACCATGAACGCTATGGCGGGAGGGAGATCATCGTGCTCTGAGGGCAGAAAGACGGGTCCTGACATCGGAAGAGAAGTGAACGAGAGGATAAAGGTTGGCGATAGAGACTACCTTTTCTCCGTCGGGAGGGAGGGATGTGAAGAGCTTGAGGAGCAGCAGCTTTGTGATGTTTGGAAGTTGCTTCTTCGAATTCTAGGCGTTCCTGAACGCCTTGCACTGATGAGAGGTGAGGTGAGTGCCGCGAAGCAGGCAGCGAGAAGACAGACGTTCGGCATCCAACTCTAGTTCACCCTCGTGAATTTTTAGCAAGTCTCTTTCTAATTGATCGCGAATTAAATCCAATGCCTTGATCTTGTTTTCGACCTCTGAGATTTCGCTCTGGATCAGGCTCTGCGAGAGCATCGCATGTAGCGAGTGAAATAGATATCGGACGAGTACGTACTCGCCGTACGTGAAGGTTTTCCTTGTCGCCCATGATTTCCTCTGCTTGTCGTGAGAGCTCATTCTTGCCCAACATTTTTGTGGTGCTGAGACTCTCCCTGGCCTTCCGCCTCCCTTTACGTCTTCTTTGATCGACTACCACCACGTCGCCTTCGCTGACGACACTGTGGCCGTCCTCGGCGTCGTCCTCCAACATGCCTCTCGCGTGCAAGCCTAATTTTCTCAAGCCAACCTTTGGGAGGTCGAGATTTCGCAACTGACGCCTCCTCGTGCGGTTCTTCTCTGAGCTAGGAACTGTGGCATTAAAACCACGCAAAAGGCTCACGTCTGAGGCGACGCCATCGGGTTCTGGGACGTCGGCTCCAAGGAGTTCTTGGGTTGCTTCTGCAACTTGAAGGTCCCGAGACGTGACGCGGCGATTTCCGTGAGTGAGACGGAGTGGTGCGCGTCCGAGGGTTGCAAAGGGGCCAGTCTTTATGTTGATGATTGCCCCGCGAGAACGGGAGGATATGGTAGTAGCTGCTGTGACCATCCTCGGTGTCATGATGACGGGTGCGACTGTGTGTATCGTTAGAGAGAGAGAGAGAGAGAGAGAGAGAGAATGATAAAGGGCTGAACTGACGGTCTGATAGAATCCTCGTCGAGTCCTCTTTCTTGTGAGTGAAGGGAGCGAAGAGAGCTTTAGACATGGTTCAAAGACCATACTATAACTATACCGTTGCACTCCGAACTTGAGAGACAGAAAAAGGCAATGTGTTCGGATGTGGTCAGTCACGTGCCAGATGACATCAAAGGTCTAGACCATTCTGACATCATAACACGTGACGTGTGTCAATACATTCCACTCTCCAAAGCCAAAGCCTTTTTTTTCGTCGCCGTCATGTCCGACGATTTTTTCTCAAACGTCCCCCGAGGCCAGTCAAACTATGAACACCCACAACACGACGACTTTGCTCACGCAATCTCCGTTCGCTTCGGCTCAACCGATCTCCGCACCGCCCGTCTCCTCCCCGGCGATCTCCCTCCACACCACTCACCTCCCCATTGCCCCGCTCCCTACCCTCCTCCTCACCCTCCCCCCCCACCCCGTCCCCCATCTCCCCCATTCTCCTCCTCCTCCTCCTCCTTCATCTCCGTCCCCCCCTCCGCCCTCGCACCTCTCCTTGCTGACTCAAACTCGCTCATCCTCGACATCCGCCCCCACGCAGCCCACGCAGCCGCCCGCGTCAACAATGCTCTCTCCCTCTCCGTCCCAACAACACTCCTCAAGCGTCCCCTCTTCTCCCTCTCAAAACTCTCCCAGATGCTACCATCGCCCTCATCCCGCGCTCGGTTCGCAAATTGGTCCACCGCGTCTCGCATCCTGGTCTACGACTCAGA
The DNA here is from genome assembly GCA_038093955.1 of Boletus albobrunnescens. Lineage (NCBI taxonomy): Eukaryota > Fungi > Basidiomycota > Agaricomycetes > Boletales > Boletaceae > Boletus > Boletus albobrunnescens. The sequence goes on from JBBPTC010000010.1 coordinate 44,609, forward strand.
CTCTTTCTTCTCTCCCGATAACAGCATCATCGCCGGTCTCTTGCGTAAATTTCGTGCAGAGGGCTTCTCAGGTGAGCTAGGTTGGGTCCGTGGCGGTTTCCAGGCCGTGTGGAGGGAAGCCCGCAACCTCGCTACCACAGAACACCTCTCCTTGGAGGAGGATGACCCCGATACCGCGTCTTCGTCCGGTACCCTCAGGACAACTCATCTCCCAAAGGCTGCCTTTTCTCTCTCCTCCACCACGGTTGCACCTCCCCCTCATTTCAGAGCTGTCCCCGGCTCCATACCTCTCTTGGCTACCCCTGCCCCATCCGCTGTTCGTGCTGCTAACCCCTTCTTTGACACCATTCGCCAGAACCTCGAACTTTCCCACGGCATTACCGAGCGCATTCCCTTGCGCCTGCCCAGACGTGTCAGGAGACGAATCCACGATCTACCCTCCCGCTGGTTGCAGGACATTGCTCGTCGTTCTGCCCTCAGGCGTTCACCCGCTTCTCGTCATTCGGGCCTTGATGGTCTTGAATCCGGCTCAGAGTCGAGCGACGATCCTCATACGTCAGATCCTGACGAGAATGATCCAAACGTAGAAGAAGGCACCGAAGCACTTGCAATGCAGTTCTACCGCATCGAACTTGCAGAACAGCGCCGGTTGAGCTCCATTATGGAACATCATACGAGAGAAAGTCAAGTCTCTGCGTTTGTAGCGTCTGCCAAGCCACGTAGAATGCTAGAAAAGGACAGCGGTGGTGTGGGTGGTGTGCGAACTGCCGCAAAGTCAGTCCCCAGCACTCCGCATTCGGCCGTCTTTCCATTTTCGATCACTGCTGCTGTGGAAAAGGGCACAAAGAATAGGTGGGTAGGTTTTGACTTGCATTTTTTTTCAAAGGGGCAAAGGGGCTTGCCTGTGTACCCACTCAAGGCTTGTCACCTCATGTTGTCATGCCATGGGCTTGCTGGGTCCCGCATGATCTCACCGACTTCGCGGGACGAGCGCTCCGCGAAAGTCTTGACAATAACAATACCCAAATCGGGCTTTCCATAAAGATCGTCGATCATCCCTTCTTGCCAAGGAAGGCCCTTATTCTTATTGTTGATCGCGACTCACCCATTCTTCTTCTTGCTAGGTATACTCACATCTGGCCATTCGAGCATGCTCGCGTCCGCCTCCATGATAGCCGTCATCTGGGCTCACATCCAGGCAGGCGCGACAAAGGCAAGGCTTTGGAGCGCGGTCGGAGTATGATCAGAGATCGTTCAGGGGGGAAGGGCAGAGAAAGGGAGGGGCAAGACAAGCAACCTCGTAGCAGCTCGAGTCCCGCGTTAGGTAAAGGTCAGGGCCAAGAGGTGACAGACCTGGTTGGTGGTTCCTCGAGACATTCGTTCCATTTCCAGGCACGTTCGGCGATTCCCGGAACCAGTACTAGCGTGTTTGAGGTTGGACCGGCCCATCCAAGCTTGGGCCCGGGTCCTAGCATTCCCCGAGTGAAGATCGAGTATGATACCACGGAGCAAGATACCCGGATGTCGGGGCCACCTACGCCAGCTACCGCGCTTCCCCTTCCGACACCCCCCTTTTATACTCCAATGGAGATGTTGCCAACGTCCACCCCGATGCGTTTACGACCACCTCAACCGCTCTCTCTCCCTTCAGATATCGGCGTAAGCCCAGGAGAAAGATTGGGAGGAGCATATGTCACCATACCGACCTCGAGCTTGCCGTGTCTCGGGCCCCTTCCATCGCTTCCTCTGTGTTTTCCAAACCACTCGGCAGGCTTACTGCCAAGTATCGGGGAGCGGACACGGATACTGGAATCGCAAGCTACTTCTTTTGGTGATTTTACCAGTAGAATGGGAATTGACGGGGAAGTGGTAAACGATACAGGGATGGTGCGTGCTCCGCGGAGAGGACCTTCACCGGTGGACGACTACGTGAACGCTTCATATGTCCAACCGTTGTGCACCCGTAAGCGGTACATCGCGACCCAGGGACCATTACCTTCGACGTATGTCGATTTCTGGACGTGCGTTTTCACAACGAGTTGGTAAGATGGTCAACGCTGACTAATCGTTTACCGTAGTCTTGTTTGGGAACAAAACGTCCATGTCATCGTCATGCTCACTCGTGAGGTTGAAAATGCGATGGTCAAATGTGGGTCTTACTGGACGGACACCGATTACGGCCCACTGAGACTCAAACTCCTCTTCACTTCACCGCCCGTGTCACCCGGCGCCAAACCAACGACTACGGATATCTCCAAGCAAGGATTCTTCGCCATCCGTGAACAGGGAAAGACCAGTGGAATGTCTAAAGCCCACCCCACATTGATTACACGCACGTTTCTTCTCAGTCACTCGTCCTACCCAGGAGTCCCACCGCGGAGAATTACGCATTTACAGTACCTCGATTGGTCAGACATGAATGTCCCCGATGACCCCCGGGGCGTGCTGGACCTCGTGAGAAAAGTCGAGCAAGCTGTCGCAGAGAGCACTCCAGGTCCGAGTCCAAGTGGAAGCCTGAGCCCCGGAAGCGGGAACGGTAGTCTATCGGGCAGTCAGTCCCCGGACGCTGGATCTAACCCAAAGGGACATGAAACGTCGTTGTCGCCGATCAGTGCTGCTGTGCCATGGGGAGGGAGGGGATGGCATGGAAGTGAATGGAGACATCCTGAATTGGATTTAAAAAGCGGCATTGCGTCTTTCGCGCTCAGCAAGGCACCGCCTGTGCTATTACATTGTTCGGCTGGGGTAGGGAGGACGGGGGGTTTCATTGCCGTCGATGCGATATTGGATGGGATCAGAAGAGAATTGCGAAAAAATAGGGAGGAACGAAGGTCAAAGAAGGTATCGAGCATTAACGTTGTGGTGAGTTCGGAGGGCAAGGCTGGTATGGAAACCAGTGGAGAGTTCATTGTCAAGAGCTTGGAGATGGGAGTCGACTCTCTGGAAAGTTGCGCTGTGGAGGAGAAAAGTGAACGGATGGATGTTGACGACCTGACCACTGGCAAGGCAGAGAAGAATCAGGATCCGCCGCAGATGATCAACACGGTCCCAATTCATGTTTCTGCTGGGGACCGCACGAAAGGCCGCAAACGTCGCAATCACACCAGGAACCCTTCTGGGGAGAAACTGAATTCCAGTTCAGAATCGCTCGTGGTACATGTCCCCTGTGCGGGAACCAAGGACGTGTCGGAAGGTACAAATGCTGCAGGTATTGATCTTGATGATGCCAAGGTGACCGACTGGCAGTCCTCTACACGTGAGTGGGTGGAGAAAGTATCTGACCAGGCACGCGCCCATACAACGGAGCGGTCTCTTCCGCCCCCTCCCCTCCTCCCTGCTTCGAGTAGAGAGAGATCCCCAGACAGTGCTTCGAACAGCAGTGGTCCGTCTGCACTTAATTCTGCGGACGATTCCATGAGCGGGAGTGCTAGTGCGGATGCTAGCGGAAGTACCAGGAGCGGGATTGGAAACAGAGCAGAGCGGAAGAGTGATACGGGCAGCGCGAGTGGAAGCGGGAATAGTGGTAGTGGGCGTCCGCCGCCATCGTCGGTGTTGAAACCAGGGCCTGGGTCGATATCAGTGTCAACCTCGGCTTCCGGGTCCGGTACGGGTTCACAGTTTGGTTCAAGCTTACTGCGTGGCTGTCTGCGGGATAGCTCGGTCACCTCTATTTCTGCCGAATCCACAGATTCACTCTCGCCCCGACACGAGCCCAAGTCGAACACTCGTCTTGATCGGCCCTTGGCATTTCATACGAGTCCAACCTCGGATATGGACATCGACTGTCCCCCGCGTCCTGTCTCCGTACCACTTCCGCCTTCCTATTCCAGTACGGTGAGCCCTCAGCGCGGGGTTCACTCGCGCCACGACAAACTGATGTTTGGGCTGCCGTCTGTTGCACACTTCTCGAGTCCCATCCTCCCCCAAGGAACGACGGAAAGGAGCATCTCCTTCTTCGGTAGTGACGCGGCTGAAGGGCCCACGTCGCGGCCAAGCTCTGATCTAAGTTCCGATGAGCTGACGACCCCCCCTCAGGAGTTTGAGAGTGGAGGAAGCGCTGGCGCAGAAGGAGGCGGGAGGAACAGTCGGGGAGTGTCCGATGAATCAGAAGAAGTTGTCATTCCTCCAAAGCCGGGAGCCTACTTGCGGTTCAAGGAACTGAGTGTCCTGACAGCCACGGGGATATTGCATAACGGCGGTGCCGCCAAGAATCCCCCTCTTCCCACACTGGCAACCCGCGCCGCGGACGATTCAGCGTTGGAGCAATTTCCAGGTGCTGACGGGGTGGCTGGTTTGTCTGAGCAGGACCAACGTACTGCGGATTATCCGGTCATCGATTACAAGCTACCGCGGGAGCTCCACACCGACTCGTCGCCGCCTCTGGTTTCCTCGATTACAGAGCCTGTCTGCGCAGTCATCCAGGACATGCGGGAACAACGGATGAGCCTGTGCCAGAGCCTACGACAATACGTCTTTGTTCACGCAGCTATAATCGAAGGCGCCTTGAGGATCGTCGACGAGGAACGCGAACTCTGGGGGTATAGCGGGGCGAGCGATGACGGCAGTTCTGAAGGGGAACCTAGAGCGAGCGCCAGGAAATACGGACGACGGTCTGGAGATAGTGAGGCAGAAGCATGGACAAGTATGGCCGACGTGGTTTCCATGAGGCCAGAGCTTGAGCACGGCAACATCCCCAACAGAACCCGTCCGCTGCATACCATGACGCGACCTTTGGAAGCCTGGAGCTCTGAAGGCAATGATGGAGGTGGTCAGGTCTCATTGGGCCCCATGCTATCCTCGTCTTGCGCACCATCACCGTCAAAGGGAAAACGCGCGCCCAGCCCCACCGAACTTCTCAGGGAGGACAAAACTGGTGCCCTGACATTGAACAAGCGTCCCAGCATCCATCGCAAAAGAACGAGCGACGAAGGCGACCAGTTCTCGTTTGAATCGCGCAAGTCCTCCCCGGTGGCAGTTGAAAATGGAGGAGGATCAAGGGACGTGGCCGTGGGTGTGAGCGGGCCTCGATTCATACTAGGACGACTGGCAGTACCAGAAAAGGGAGGTTCCACATCCAGTGGCACGAGGTAGCGATTGGACGACTACCCGATGGGGTTGACGTTGCTGTCTCTGGTGGGTGTGTGCGACAATACCATCTCATGCATGATCTAACAAGTACTGGTTTGCGATCTCTCATTTTAGACGATGATGAAATGCTGCCAGGCGACTCCAATTATCGCCGCACCTTACCTTCTGTAGCCTTCATTATACAAAGCGGTTCTCGCAGGGCAATTGCCCCCAAGTGGAATATAACCTCGGGACGCCTCAACTAAAGATATCAATGATATTTGGAGTTTATCGCAACTGTTTTGATTTCGAAACTGCTGTTTGTTGTGGAATGACTTGCTGTGCGCTTCCTGTTGGACTTGGACTGTAGCGGATCTTACACATTCCCGCTCTTCGTGTACCTCATGTGTTTCTAGTGTCAGCTCATATTTATGCCCGAGGAGCATGGAACGTGTGAGTCTAAGCGATTGTGACTGAACAAAACTACCTTCAAAGTTCGCTTGAGGACGAGATCTGGCTGAGCAGTCGATGGTCACCGTATCCAATCCTGACAGCGGTCTTGAATATGACCCTGGTCCTTTGATACAGGTGAACGCGTGAGCACAGTGCACACCGGTGGTCGCATCCAAAGAATGGCAGAGATGAGTCACAACGCCTGAGCGCCGTACAGCTGAAAAAAAAAAACCCCGTTGAAGGGTGTCGTGTCACTTGTGGAGTGGCGCACGACCGACACAACTTTCCCAACGATGTGACCCCCCTTTCCTTGCTGACACGCAGGCACGATAGGATTCGGACTAGGGGGTGGTTGACATACGGATCAAGTAGTAGCATGTACGAGGAGCCCCTGACGACGACGCGCAGCATGCTGGGATAGCGGCGCCACAACACAAGACGTCGTACTGGAAACTGTCAAGGAGGGTGTCCCCGTGAGCCATATCGTCGCAGGCCTCGACCGGTGGCGGCGTGGCGCGTTTGAAAGAGGATTGTCTGATAGCCGGTAAGCATGGGAAGAGAGAGAAAAGGGGACCAACGGCAAAAGAGGATCGTCGAAAAAGAAAAAAGAAAAGAAAAGAAATACAACCGGTGTGTAACATTCCAACATCCTGCACGTCATGAGGGCGACGTGCCATCGTGGCAACAACCACCGCAAGACTGCCTACATTGACATCCGTCCGCTGGACAACCACACCGACCGCGACAACATTCGAGCTTGGGGACCTTGACGAGCCCAAATGCGACGCCGTGTTCATCTGCCTCCGTAGACGATCCGAAAAAAGGTTCGTAGGGGTACACGGTGATGTCGCTCGGGTCCAATTCCGTGCGACGATTAGGCGGAGGGTTGGGAAGCGCAGCCGCGCGCGCAAAGAAGGCATCCACCAGGTTCCCATCACGACTGGATGCGTTCTGGTCAGGTAGTTCGATACCAGCGGTACGATCTACGCAGTGGTTACACCCATCGCCGCAGTCCTTGTGGTGTTTCTCGGCATAGCGAAGAGTACGGTGTTTGACACATCCTGGACAGATACAATTGAAGCCACAAGTACAACCAGATCCCGCGATAGACTTGATGGTACTGAGTGGCGGGATAGTAGGAAATTCGGGGATGGAAGTCGATGGTATTGGCTCGAGGAGAATCGGTGGTAGTTCCAGACGGGCCGAAGGAACAGGACCTGGTATGCTAGGTAGCTCATCCGAGCAACAAGACCAAGACGGTGGGTGTAAGGAGTGTTCAAAGGCAGAGTCCTGTGCTGGTCGATCACGGAACATCACTGCTGCCTCGGCGAGGGTCTGTAATCCATGGTCTGAGCATCCCTCGCCAAGAGAACTAGCACCGGCCATGCACGATGTTCTTCTGCACGTACACTGCCTTTCATTGCAGAGGCAAGGATTCAGAAGCGAGTCCACTGTGTGAGAATTTAGAGTTCATGTAAAGAATCGCACTCGACCCTTACCCCTTTGCCTTGCGTTTGGAGGTGATGAGGTGGTGGTAGGTTGGAATGCGTCTGAGATGCCGTTGGGTAGAGTAGGCACGCTAGGCATGAACCGACGGGCTATGAGATGGGTTTGCATCAGTATGCTGTCCAACTGATCCCGCTATGATCTACTCACGCTTCCTGTCGGGCCGCGCGGCGGGAATGGGGACTTTGTCGACAACAGGCTGACGGGGAGTGCAAGTGCACTTGGAATGCACACGCTTTGACCGGCGCAGTTCGCGACACTCGGAACATTGAGAAACAGGCCGACCCTTCTTCTTGACCTCGAACAATGGTCGCTCGGTGTGATGACATGAGGACGATCTATGCCCTTTGATGCAAGCCTCGCTGGACACCGCTGGTCAATCGTGATGCTCAGCAACGCAGTAGCAAGTCGTGCATACCATGCGAACTTTTTTTCATTAACAAATACCTGCGATTACGGAGATATGACGATAGGCTGTGAGAGGAGGTGTAAATTGACGGACCATGGCAAAGGTACTTATGAGGTCGAACGTTCGTTGAGGCTCTAACCTGGGAGGGAGTGGGCAGAGGTATCGTCACAACTTGAAGCAGGCGTCTGTGCCTGCGTATCAGGGAGACATTTGAACGCGGTCACGGCGTTAACGGTGCTCCTTGCCGACTGCTTTCATAGTCACTCACACGTGACATAAACTTCCTATACGGTTGTACTCGTACTCGTACTACGGGGAAAACTTGAAACTTATCACTTATCAACAGGCTAATGGTCTTGTAGCGATCTTTCAGCCTGCCACTGAAGCCACACCAGAGGCACATCTGCCATACGCCCCGCACTGAGCCCACCGAAACTACCTCCGGTTGCTATGCAAATGTGAGCCTGAATTGTGCCAAAGATTTTTTTTTTTTTTCGGTGTGTGCTCCTGTCTTGGGTTTAATCTCCCGTCCCCATATCGGATGCGTTAATATTAGGCCAAAAAAAAAACCCCCGCTATCAGGTAACGAGGCCCTGTCTATCCGTACACATTTGTCATGGCGGTGAACGCCTGATCGTCATGTGAGTCGAGCACCACTGCGCAGCTTGTCAGTGTGTCCATTGTGCCCTTCGTACGACGGCGATGCTAAATCAGCTGCGAAGCTATTATAACCCTTGTTCGCTTGTCAGAAACCTGCTTGTCGATCCGAACACACCCAACGCTTCTTGTGCCCTTTGACGACGTCGATCTCGCGTGTAATATGCTGTCACTGGTTCTCGTAGCCGTCATCGGTGTTTGTGACCAAGCTATCGCTTGTTGTCTGGCACATGAACAATTTTATCCTTGAGACATTTTCGTTCTCGCGGACACGATCATGCAGCGACAAAGCTCAGCGGGCGTTGAGGCAGTGGGAGAGCGTCTCCTCTCGGACCCTTGATGCGGTCAGGTGCAACCACCGTGCGAATAAAAGTGCATCAAATATAACCTTGAAAATGACGCTCAGCGCTCAAATCTTGTTGGGTGAGGACATTGTAAGCTCGACTCTCCAAATAAGCTTATAGTGTAGGGCAACGAGTAAATCAACAGGGACCAGACATCCCATCTCAAGATCACAGTCAATCACGGATCCGATGCTGATGACGACTTCGGCGCATGGCCCAGCATTCCGACTGATATTTTCATTTTCCCATTCAAAGTCTCTGCGTCGGCTCCCGGGCACTGTTGGATGCAACGCACCTCATGGTCCATTCTGGCATTCAGATATAGCACATGCAAAGTTTGGGTGCGTGTGACAAGATTCTACCAGAGTGCCGCGAGGTCCGTGCGAGACGACGAGTCACGTTCGTGCTCGAGAGCAAATTGGATGTATGGATGTATTCATACCACCAGCAAGGTGAGTCGATGAATGGGAATTTCGACTGCACGGTCCATCTCCAAATCTGCACAGTTGGCCGGTAACAAACACAGGGGTCGTTATTGGCTACACTGCATACCACCTGGTCGCAAACATTCTAAACTCGAGCAAACAGAGTTGAACAAAAAATAGTCTTGTAGGCTAGTTTCGACCACATAAATGCACCAGATGGCTTCTCGTGGAGACAGCTTTGAGCATGTCTGTTCCTGCTGTTCTTGTCCTTGGCGCGCTCGCCAAGTCCGCCTCTGCAGCAATCGCATCCACATTCACTGCCCCAGCCGCTGCGTATGTGTCCCGTTTGATGTCGTTGGCAGTCAGCAAATCTGACAGCCCATCAGTCCGACTGACACATCGCCTTTCTACGTTGGCGCGTCAAACGGAACCATCCAAAATACCCCTTTGGTTCCCGGTGCCGCTTTCGACCGTTTCATCCAGATATGGCTCGAAAACACCGACTATGCCCAAGCAGCTTCTCAAGCCGTCTTCCAAAGCCTTTCGGCACAGGGTATCCTTCTCTCTAGCTACTATGGCGTGACCCACACGAGCGAGCCCAATTATCTCGCCGCTGGTGGAGGTGACTTCTGGGGATTGTACGACGATAACCTGGAATACATCCCGACCAATATTTCTACCATTGTGGACCTCCTGGACCAGAAGGGCATTAGTTGGTGCGAATATCAAGAAAATATGCCAACTGATGGTTACGGTGGCTTCAACTACACGAACTCCAACAATTATACCTACTATGTTCGCAAGCACAACCCTCTCGTCATTTACGATACAGTCGGCACGAACGCAACGCGTGCCGCACGCATCAGGAACTTTAATGACTTTGCTGTCGATGTAAGCACATTTACAGGACGTTCGTCGGCAGTACCTGATCTTTGCCTAGCTCGGAAACAACACCATCCCTCAATGGGTATTTGTCACCCCTAACCTCAGAAAGTGCGCGTTTACTCTATGAATGTTCCGGAAGTACACTGCTGATATGATTACACTTCAGTGATGGTCACGACACGGATGTCGCCTTCGCTGCACAGTGGCTACAGTACTGGCTCGTGCCCTTGCTCCAGGACCCCAACTTCAACACACCCAGGACGCTAATCTTGTTGACTTTCGACGAGTGAGTCGATTTTAGTATGTGGAGCGGTTTCTGGGACTAATTATCGATCTCGCGAGGAATGAGACATATGCCCTCAACAACCAGGTATACAGTATACTTCTCGGTAGAGCCATTCCTCAAAACCTGAAAAACACCATCGATGACAATTTCTATACCCATTACTCTACGTGAGGTTTCTCTATCACATTGATTCTGGCCTGTTCAAGCCTTTGTAGCCTCTCGACAGTCGAAGCAAACTGGAACCTTGGTAACCTCGGTCGTCAAGATACCAACAAGACCGTAGCCAGTGAGTATCGTGCGACAATTGCATATGGCTGTGCTTTATGTCGCCTTTCAGACGTCTTTGAGTTTGTCGCGAGTGCCACTGGTTACAAGAACAACGGCCTTACTGGTAAATCAAAACTGCCCTTCCTCAATCTCACCAAGACTATTCCTGGGCCGCTGAACCCCCAGTATTATGTTCCTTATCTCGCCCCAAACACCTCGGGAACTGGTGGAGGAAGTGGACCAACCTTTGTTTCGAGTGGAACCAACTTGGCATTAAATGCTTCTGATGCACCGGCGCCTGTCAACTTGACCGCGAACGGCACCGCGACGACGACTAGCGGTGCTATCGGTGGGATCGCTCAAGCTGACCTCCTGGTGTCGTCGGTCATGTGTGCTGTCTTTGCTGGTGCTGTGTTGCTGTAGAGCTTGGACTTTTGTTTGGAGTTAATGTTGCTTGGTTTACGGACTATCGAAAGTAACGTACTCATGCGTTGCAGCATGCTGTTCATAGTCTGAGGTGACACCTTGACAATCGACAGACGTGGGATCCTAAATGACTAGGGCGAGGTTTGGCGTTCTTGAACCTGCTACCGCCCCCTACCTAGGGCTTCGTTCAGTGGCAATTCTGCGGTCGACTCGTTAGTAGGTGGGAATGACTTGACGTGCGTCTCCCTGCCAAGCCCGGAAAACAAGCAGCGACTGATGGCATCTCCATCAGTGTTAACATCCATCTTACAAGTCGAGACGAGCAAAACCAACCGTCATCCCAGTGTGTGGTGCCAGTTAGAAACCTTGGTGTAGAAATCTGACCAGAATGACGGTTAGTTTGCTGACCGCTACCATATATGTTTTAACAAAAGCGAAGCTCATAAACAGATATTCATTATAGACATTGATGGGATCGTACTGACACACTGGCAGTACAGTACATAGCTGCCAGTAAATTCTTGGCAGGTTCGGAAAAAGGCCTCCTCACAAAAAAAAAAAACTCTTACTAGTAGCGAACCGAGTTCGGGAACCTACACGGACTGTCACCATCAGTGATCTGTCAACACTGGTAACGAGCCCCTGCAGGACATCGAATCATCAATCCGGACTTCCGATATTGCCCACCTACGACAAGATGGAACGGCGTTTGTCATATACAGCGAGCGAACGTTCGTCCCGAGCCTCGCGTTTCAAGTCACGTGCACGCTTAATGCTGGAGGTACTACCGCTGCTAAACTGAAAAGTTCCAAGATCCATGTTACGCGGTGCCTTGGTAGAGGCGGCGATAATCGTTGATGGAAAGGACCACGTGCCTGCTAACGAGTGGGTATAACACGGCAAGTGTACATGCACCTCTCTCCGTTTCACCTTGTCCTCGAACTGCATACAACGGTATGGTCTTCAAGTACTCCATCCTCCTTGGGGCAGTCGTGGGGTCTGTTTCGGCGTCAGTCGCGTCGACCTTCACTGCCCCTGCTGCAGCGTAAGCCCATTTTACCTGTGCCTCCACTGCCATAGCGTTAATAATATCGCTCCACAGCCCGACAGACCAGTCTACCTTTTACATCGGTGCCTCAAATGGCACTATCACCAACGGCCCCGACGTGTCTGGCAGTGCTTTCGACCGCTTCATTCAAATCTGGCTCGAGAACACCGACTATAGCCAGGCCCGCACAAATTCCGTCTTCCAAAACCTGAGTGCCCAGGGCATCGTTCTCAGCAGCTACTACGGTACGACTCACCCTAGTGAGCCCAACTACATCGCATCAGTCGGAGGTGACTTCTTCGGACTCGCGTCTGATGTATACACTTCTATTCCTAACAATGTCTCGACAATCGTTGACCTCTTGGAGGAGAAGGGCATCAGCTGGTCGTCCTACCAGGAAAACATGCCCACAGATGGCTACTCGGGCTACAACTACACTAACCCTGATAACTATACGTACTATGTGCGCAAGCACAACCCATTAGCCATCTTTGATTCGATTGGCAAGAACTCGACGCGTGCTGCGCGCATTAGGAACTTCAATGATTTCGCCGTTGATGTACGTGTCGCTTAGCTGTGTTGATCACTCAGTT
>JBBPTC010000010.1:57072-79280 GCA_038093955.1 Boletus albobrunnescens
CTCAATATAGGTTGGCAACAATACCCTCTCTCAGTGGGTCTTTATTACCCCTAACCTCCGAAAGTGGGTCGCTATATTTTACCATGCCTCGCACTAACTTCATCACAGCGATGCACACGATACTACTACCGAGTACACTGCTTCCTGGCTGACCTTCTGGCTAAAACCCCTGCTTGAAAATACCAATTTTAACACAGACAAGACACTGATCTTGTTGACATTTGACGAGTATGTCAATTGCTGGGGCGATCATAATCCTGCTCATACTCTTCCCTTAGGGACGAAACCTATACTATCAACAATCATGTGTTTAGCCTTTTGCTTGGCGGCGCCGTCCCGCAAAGCCTCTGGAACACCACCGACGATACGTTCTACACCCATTATTCGATGTAGGGACTACAGTTCGTCTAGCCAATGGCACCAGCTTACGTGTCTTGATTAGTCTTTCCACTACCCAGAACAACTGGGGTCTTGGTAACCTTGGCCGCCATGATACCAACAAGACCCTTGCTAGTGAGTTCTATCTCTTGGTATCATGACCTTTAATCCGACACTCGTTGATCTCAGATGTCTTTGCACTCGTTGCAAATACTACCTCGTACCAGAACAACAACCTCACGACAGAAAACCTTCCACTCTTGAACATTACAGGCACAATTCCTGGTGCTTTGAATCCTAACGCGTACGTCCCGTACCTCGCGCCTACCAACAGCACGGGCGCTGGGGGTGGGCCGACCTTTTTCGCACCAAACGTCAACATGTCCCTGAACGCATCCACTGCACCTGCTCCGGTCAACATAACGGCATTGAGCTCCAAAAAGGACAATGCTGGGGTAAGTGAGAGGGCTGGTATGCAGAGCATCTTTGGCGCGGCGTTTGCTGTTGTCGTCGCCAGTCTATTACTTTAGCTCACTTCTCTCGTTGTCCATGGGGGACTTACTTATTTGCCTGGGTTTGAAGTAATGTATGCTTGCAAAGTTCCGTGCCGTATCTCTACAGGAAAATGGAGATTTTACGCTTTTGATGATTCACTAGCACAACTCGCTGAGAATTGTGGACGTGACTCGCTGGCGGATGCCTTGTTTGCCTTGTAATCGAGCACCTTTATGGACCACCATTGCTCAATCGTCACAATGGAAACCGTTCATGGTATGGGCAAGTCGAGCACGCCGTCCCACCCGCCGACGGAAACCGGATAAAATGTACATCAAGCAGACATTCGATTGCCTCCTAGGTTCGTCGATTCTAGCGTATATCTTTTTCGTGAGTGCTGCATACGGTGTCTCTCCAGGTTTGAGGGGACGTCACTGGTACGTGGGGAGCAGATGACGACGAACTCGGACGGCCCATGGAGCGTGTATTGATGGATGCTGACGGGAGCACGAGCGTGGCCCCGACACATCAATGCCGGGGTGTCGGAGGCCGGTCGTTGGTGCGTCGATGAACGAGTTGTACTTTCGCCTGAAATGTGTGGGGCGACTCGTGTCGTGTCTTGATTTACTTTCAGGAATAACGAAAAACGGCCGTGATGCATTGATGATCATCAAACGCGTTATGAGGTGTTTTGGCAGCCAACGTTCCTGATCGCTTGCAGTTCGTGCTCGGGTCCATTCGATGATCAGGCTGCCCTTTGTTTTGCGCACCACTTTCTACTTGGTAAACATCTCCCGGGCGGGAATTACTACTTTGCTTGGCAAGAGCTCTTGTGCCTACTTGCTCGTACTTGGGCAGGTGACCTGGAAAGTCGTATCCATCTATTCACTCTCCGTGAATATGCCAATATCACACACCCTTCACTGTCCCAACTTGAAGTCTCTGCTTCAGATGCTAGCTAGCCTTGGCCACTCGTAGGTTTAGTTCCAACCTTCCGACCCTTTGTTGCGACCTCGACTAGCACAGCTGGAATTGTCTGACCCTGGGGAAAGGTAATCCGTCAAAAGTATATACCGAGCCCTCCATAGATCGCTTCGAAAGCATTCGGGGACGGCCATCGATGGTCGACTGATGACTTGATATTGAAGCTGCTGCCACTGCATTCGTCGGCAGGAATAAGCGTTCCACCAAATTCCAACGGGCAGCGCACATCTGTCACCGAGTCGTCTGCGACTTTCGGTGTGATGTGCAGCCCCCTGCCGAGATATGGGCTCGAGTGTGACGACCCGGCCAGCCGACGTGAACCTATCAGCACTATGAGTGATAGATGTCAAGCTGACCATGCTCGAACTTTGAAAAATGATCGTTTCAGGACTGGATGTACTATTAGGCTGCAAACTGGGGAATCATCATATGCCGGGGTTGAAGCTTCAGAGTCCGGTGAAACATACGCTCTCCAGATGAAAAGACGGACAGCCTGCATGAACTCGACCCCGAGTTTTTCGAGCTCGACATTCTGGACCGACAAGAGGGCCAAGAAGACGGGACGTCCCGGCGGTGCGGTCGAGGACGTGGAATCAGCGGTTAATTGTTTCGTGAATCGTCCTGGACCGAAATTAAATGTCTAGTCGCTTGCAGGAACAGAGCACGGGAAGGTGTCGAGATGTTTCAAGGGCCAATGTATTGTCCACCCAAGACAGTTCTAATTACTCGAGCATGAATGAATTCATTTCCCGAGAGCATCGTCACTAAATTCAGATGCAGATTAATGTGATGGTAAGCTAGTTGGGTATGCACTTGAGTGTCTCTAAGCAACATCGTGATGGGGATGTACAAGTACTTCAAGGCTTTGGACGGGATGTGAATTTGAGCAAGCATCCGTCCTTGGGGAAGAGCGTCGCGATGATCCTGTTTTATACACATTCAATCAACACACAGATCATCGCACGGGACACAAGACGTACTGGACTTTATCGCTCTCAGGCGTGAGATGGTGTTCCCAGTTCGTGAGCACACTGGCAGTGGCAAGGACGAGTGCAATGTTCAATTGGGCATACTCGAGACCGATGCATTTATGAGGACCACTGCCAAACACGAGGTAGTTTTGGGGGGTTGTGTTGGCAGAGCTACCGGGATCGAGCCATCGTTCGGGGATCAAGTCGTCATGGTCGGGGTACACTGCGGGGTCGTGCAAAGAGTTGTAAAACGAAGGGATCACCATACTGCTGGCAGGAACCGTGTAATCAGACGTGATGGGGAATGGCTTCGTGGTCCTGTAAGGAACCTTGAAAGAATATTGTCAAGAGCATGCCCGCAGAAACGTAGCAGAAAGGATTACCATGGTGACAGGAGGTTTGACGCGCATGCTCTCCTTGACAAAGGCCTTCAAGTACGGCATCCCCTCCAACGTTTCCAAGGTCAAGGGCTTGTCGACATCGTTACCCCGCACACGGTATTGTTCCTCGCGAATCTTGGCCAAAATCTCGGGGTGGTCGGCAAGGTGCTGGAAGCCGTATATCAAGCCGCTGCTCATAGCATCCTGGGAGGCAAACAAGAACGAGAAGACAACCATGGCCATCTCGCGGTCACTGAAATCTTTCCGACCCTTGTAACCAGGAGCCTGCAGTTCTTTGACCCACTGCTCAAGCATACACTCTGGCTCGGCACCCTCTGCAATGGCGATCTTGGACTTTGCGGCAGCCAACTCCAGCCATTTGAAGGCAGCTTTGCGAGCTTGAATGGCTTTGTAAACTTTAGTCCCGGGGAGAGCGAGGGGGAAGTTGACGAGCTCAAGGGCACGGGTGATATCCCAGTACTTTTGACTGATCTCAGCAGCGCCCTCCTCGGGAATGTGGTTGCCACAGAAGACACGAAGTGATGTCTGCATATTAAGTTCGCGTGCGGTCATCATGACTGACTTGGGTGAAGGATTCTGGGCAGCATCTACGAGCCATTGGTTCAAATGTTCGCGAGCGATGGCGTCCTGTATCGCTATGTAAATGCTTCGAGATGATGAGATGATGGCGAGAGCAAAGGCTGGAAAACGCGTACCTAAGGGCTTTGCGGGTGAAAAGGGTATTCAAGACCCTTCGGTACTCTACGTGACTTTTGCCAGTGAGGAAGACCCTGGGGGAGAATATCATAAAATCTATTTGCAAGCAAGCAAAAGGGGTATACAAACCAGTTGTCGGGCATGAGAATCGTCTTTGCGGAATGGACAAGACAGGGCTCAGCATGAGTTGGCGAGTTCAAAATCTTGCGCGAATACTCGTTTGACGAGGCCATGACGATGAAGCTAAGTAAAGGGTCGCGTCAATAAGCATTCGAGGTGGATGAAAGGACGCGACTGGCATGTTGAATACGCTGACGGCACTCAGAGCACCAGAGTTCCACTGAGCCATGTAGCCTTCCATGGTAGGTTTCATGGAATCGGCAAATTTGCCAATGATTGGGATGGTCCATGTAGCGCCTGGGAGATGCTTTTTCTTATACCTGTACACGGACTGCTCGAGGACGAGGAGGGCGCCGACTATGGCGAGCGTGGTGTAGAGCCAAGTTATCTGGCTGGCGGTGGGGAGGAGAAACGAGGGGACGGGAAAGTCAGCTTGGGGGGAAGGGGATGAGGACGGGGTGGGTACTGAAGGGGAGTAGTGGCGGAGGGAAGACGCCATGGTGGAGGTAGCTCGAAAGGAGAGATGGGAATGAGATTGCTGGCTTAAAATCCCAACTCAGACGCTGATTGGCTACAAAAAAATCAGTCGACGGCGCGTAGGGTTATATAGACACAGCCACCGAGATAGGAGACATCGTCCATTGGGCACTCACGCTAACAAGTGCTGATCATTGGACTCGTGTTATTTATTTTACGGCCACCCGGGTGTGCTCAAGTCATCCCTGATATATGTACACCTAAACGATATTGATATTCTAGTAGAGGCACTCTCGCTTGCCTAACTACAAAAAAGCATCCGTGAGATTGAACGATACTCTATCGGACGTCGTGTGAGGAGGGCAACCGTACCGTTCAATTCGGGACCTCAAACAACTGACACTTGCGAAAGTGTGCCGAGACGGCGTTGTTGATCTCGTGATTGAGCGCAGATCGAATGATCATGCCACCACAGACGTAGCAAAAGTGGGTGTTGCACCCGGGAGAGATGCACTACCAGAAACAAAACAAATGGCCTCAGTATTCGATCGAGGGACTAGGGACGTACACATACCGTCATATGATTACACCCAGTCTCCTTTTGAATAGGCGTCATGCAATCTGTACGTTCACAAGTCTTTTGGTATGCATCAACGCTGAAGGTAGATGACGTACTCGGACAATGTTTCCACCCCTTTTCTTTCATCAAATGGTCCAGCTCGGACGACCCGTCGCACGAATGTTTCGGGCCGTCGATGACAATCGTCTGCTCGCACTTTTTGCACCACACGTGTTGACAGTCGCGCTGAGGACACACAATATTGATCGCCTCCGAGTAGTCTTCGCGATCCACAAGGGTAGGACGTCGGCACCTGTCAAATGGACGTCATTCATCTTGCTCGGATGAAAAACGGTACATGCAGCCGTACTTGCGGCAGTGAATTGGGACGGTAAATTCAGCTAGCTCCATCTCAGTCAAAGTCTGACAGTGCTCTTCGCTGACGCCGAGTTGTTCGATCAGGAACCTCGAGATCACTACAGACAACAAACATGAATGTCACAGACGAGAGATGACAACCTTGGTTCCTACCAGCAGGTTGAGTCTTGCTCTTGTCGGAGATGGTGCACATGGGGCAAAATATCGGGTACCGATGTTCTTGAATCTTTGAGCAGACAAACTCCCTCAAACAGGACCTACACATCGTGTGCACGCAGTCCTCTACTTTCGCAACGTCGTCCTCGGGCAGCTCGTCCATGCATATGCTACACTGAAACGTGACTTGAACGAACCGGGCGAGTTCTGCATGCTCTTGACGGAGTCGTCGATCCTCAGAGTCAAATCTATCCTGGAGTTCGCGAGCGACATATACGGTCTGAGTCCAGACATCGTCCGAGTGAGAGCTTGAATTTTCTTCAAGGTCAAGGTCGTCGTAAGTAGGTGGCGTTTTGGAAGGAATCGGGGGTGGGTTGTCGGCAAAGATGCTTTGTGCGCCAAAGGTACCAATGTCTGGGGGCGGACCCGTAGGACGACGTTGGTCAAGCGCCATAGATCGGGAGTTAGTAGAACGACTATACGAGCCAGACGTCCGTGAGGGGCCAGCGGCAGCGTGGCTAACCAAGCCATAAGAGCGCCCTAGCAGCCGATTTGCAAATGCCATCGCATAGGAGGAAGTATCATGCTTCGCTCTCATCTGTTCCTGCTTCACAGCAGTCCGGAGGCGATCGACCTCTGACCCGAGCTGTCTGTTGTCAGTGCCAAGCGTCTCGTTTTCGCATTTGAGCTCCGAGATTTGCGCACGAAGGGTGAGTATAGTCAAGCTGGATTGGACGATGGCTTCCTCGTGGTCCTTGCGTTGACGCCTGCTGACGTACACGTGTGCTGAGCAATTCGAGAGGAGCTGTGCTTGCCACTGAAAGTCGGACGAGTCAAAGATGCTCTGGTCGACGGTAGGCAAGATGTCGCTCAGAGTCTGAGCCGTGCTTTCTATCGACGTGCTAAACGAGAGACCCGCTCCGAGAGGGTGTGAAGGACGAGGGTGTGAGTCAAAGACGACGAAAAGCTGGTTATCGAGTGTGCTCGTTGCGTGGGCAAACTTGAAGCAGGCAATGATCTCGGGCGGACGCGTGATGATCATCACGGCCGACCTCTCAATATTTTTCATGTTCCTGGAAGAAAGGAATGAAGAGTGCGTTACGAAATATATACACGCGATGCACGCACTCGAGGAGAATCTGAAAGTGTTTGGGCGCCGGGCGGCCGTACTCGACAGACATGAGTTTAAGCGTTCTGCCAAAGATGGGGAGGTTGTGAATGTCATCGGCCTCTAGATGGAGATTGCTAGACCACCCTGCACAAATGGCCACGATTTCCTGGGTCCAATGTCGTCAGTTACCTACGCGACCGCCGCCAGTGGCACACTCACCTCCATGACCTCCTTCGTGTTCAGTTCGTTCAGGACATCGGCGAGGCTTTTCTTGCTTTGTTCAATTCGAAAGCCGATCCTGGCAAAGTTGAAGGCAGCAAGGCCACACGCAGAGACGCCTTGCGCCGTGAACTGACTGGTACCCGCGAAAGAGACGGCGTGATCCTTTCCCAGCGTCAAAACCTGCGCAGACAAGAGTACACCATCCTGGACTTGACCGTTGGGTCGATTGGTTTTCCACGTCGAAAGGTGAGACATGATGTACAGGAGCTAATGGAAGCGTCGATAATTGGGGGCGATGATAGACGCGCGTAGATGGAAACGTATTACGATAGTCTTTGCACTGGTCCAGGTCAACATATTCCCGTGCAGGCGAGAAACCATATGTACTGGCAACTAAGTACTAACACCTCCATGCATAAAGGAAGCAGTGCGACAGCATAATCCAAAAAAAAAAAAAAACCATAAGATGAGCATATTAAGACGGAAAGGAAATGAGCGTCATCCGACTACACAACGCCTAAGACAACCGTCGCTCTCAAACTGAGCTCCTTTGGCGCAGGCACAGGGGACTTGACTGGCTGCCCATCTGCACCGACCTCGCCTATCTCTTCGCATCGCAGCGAACTCGATTTCCAACCCCAACTCTGGCTGACGGAAAACACGTCGGGCACGCTCGTAAATCGCGTGATAGAGGACCCCGTCGTGCTAGTGCAGGAGATGGAGAAGTAGGCAGAGACGGACGAGCGCGGGTCTCTGTAGGGCTGCGGGGGCGATATCGGGGGCGATGTCGCTGGAATGGCGTTCCCGGTTGATTGGTAGGTCGCATGAGTGTTTGCCGAATTCGACGGGGGAGAGCTGGGGGTCGTGCTCCGAACCGGCTGCAAGGAAGGAGAGTGACGGACAGTGGGTGACGAGACGGATGAGAGGATCTGCTGTGGAAGTGAGGGTACTCTGCTGTGGTTGCGCTCGCGCTCGCCTCGAGCACTGGAATGTACCGGGGCGGAAGGCGCAGGGATAGGATCGACGCTTGACTGGCGGTGTAAATATATGCCCAGTTGGATCCCTTTCTTGCGCACGACTTGAACGTATACATTGAACAAGTTCCCTGCGTACCAAATCGTGTGTGAATGTAGCCGAGACTTTTCTTTGAGCGAATCAATGTCCCAAAACTCGACTGCAAAGCGGTAGGGAGGATATGGCGACCAACGAGCTTTTCCCGTTGCGTCGCTCGCAACACACTCGATGGCGGTCTTTCGTTCCGCTTTGAGGCCAAAAAAGTTTGATTCGGACGTTGTGACGCGCAACGGAGATTTACAGTCTGCCAGAGGTACTGGGAGATCAAATAACTGATCCATGGATGCGCCTTCGATGCCATTGCTGTCGCCGATACGTAATGAGGAGTCCTGAGCGACTGGGTAATAAACCTTGTCCCTCTCGTTCACGGTGGACTGCTGCTTGGGCAACTCTGAAAGGCGCGATAGAATTTCGGAGGTGCTAACCCAGATCCCTAGCTCTTTATCGCGCCCCGGGGATGGGCTAGACGTAGGCGAAGAGTTGCTCCGAGGTCTCGCAGTTATGCGACAGCGAAGTAAGGATTGTGTCCAGTGAGCATCTTGCAAAACGAATATGGGTATAAGCGATCGACCAGTCGTTGGAGAAATGTCCTGTGAGATTGCAATAATATCATCGACGAGCTGACGGGAACGTCAGCGAGGCGTGTAGGAGAGATGTAAGACTATGATACCATATTCGTGTAATAGATGCCATCGCGAAACATGATCTCCCAGTCCTTTTCTTCCTCGTCGTCGATTCCTTCTCTTCTTCGTAGTTCGACGACGATACGCGCCAAGTCGTATCGTTCACGCTCTCCTTTGACAAACAAGGCATCAGATGAGATGAGTTGTCGTATCCATGCGGACGTTAGTCCGCCTCTGGCCCATATCAGGGGGAGGCGATGTGGCGTGGCGGGGGAGGACTCGTTTACGGATGGCCGAGATGGTAGTGTCTCTGCGCGGCGCCGAGAGACTGCAGGATGGGTTGGGACTGGTGAGAGCGGCAGATTTCTCACACGGGAGGCTCTTTCTTCGTGCAGGAGCATGTCTGGGCCCCACCTGGCAAGCCAACATGCAGCTGCCTCACCAATCTTATCCGACACGGCGCCGTAATTGAAGGAAGGCGAGAATCTCGGGTAATCCGTGGGTTCTGATTCGGAGTCGGATTCCGCAGGGTCTTCCTTTTGTACGTCAAGATCATGCAGTTTGTCAGCCAAGACATCGCGCAGGTCCGAGGGAGAGGAGGAGGACGAGGGATGGAGGATCTCTGCAATGTGTTCCAAACCGACAGCAGCTTCGGGATCTTGTCCTATAGGAAAGTCGAGGGGAGAACCAGTTGCGAATCGGAGGTAATGAACGACGGTATAAGGACCGACGGTGTTGAGGATGTAAGCGAGCGCTTGGGAGGCGAGAGAGGGGATGGAAAGGTAAATGGAAGCTGCGAGGAGGGAGAGAAGGAAGGAGGGTGTCGCGGGGTGGTGGCCAGGCGGGAGGTCTGATGGTGGGGCCGGCCCAGGAAAGGACGGAGTGAGGGGATGGAGTGTGGTGGGAATGAGCGCGGGGGAAACGTAGAGGGGCGGGCCGCCGCCATAAAGGCGGGCGATGCATATTCTGGGGGGGGGGGGGGGGGGGCGGGGGGGGGGGGGGGGGGGGGGGGGGGGGGGGGGGGGCGGGCGGGCGGGGGGGGGGGGGGGGGGGGGGGGGGGGGGGGGGGGGGTGTCACGGTGAGCGAGTGGTAGAGGAGAGTCGTGCGGCTACGTACTCGAACGCTGTCGATGGGTGGTGAGTGAGACGATAAGACAGGAGATAGGGGAGACGTAGTACCTGGGCGGGTTATGTTGCGGTCATCGAAGACGATGTCGACGTGCTGGAGGCCAGAAGAGTCTGAGGACTCGAGAAAGCCGGCTGTAAAGAGTGAGCTGAAGAAGCCCTGTGGAGATGAATGTGAGCGTGGCAGAGATTAGTGAGAGAGGCTCTTGGACGGACAGACTGGATGAGGACGATTCTATGCAGCTTGTAGCGGGCGATCCAGGAGCCAGAGACGTGGAGGACGACGTCTGGGGTGCGCGCGTGTACGAGGGAGTCGTAGATGTGCTGCTGGAGACTCGGTGGGGACATGGCACAACAAGTTTAAGACACGACGAGCGCCTCTCATATACGGACGACGACGAGGATGCAGCCATCCCGCTTCTCCGTCCTCTCCACATCCTCTGAGCACCTCTCCCCGTTCTCCATCTCCTCCGCACCGTCGACCCATAAGCCAGCCAATCGTCCAAACATTTATGATCGCAACCTCAACAAGACCCGTACCGCAGAGATATCCGCATCTGCGTTCGCCTTTCTCTTCTCCGAGATGGTCCAGTACACCCAGAAACGCGTCAGCGGCATAAACGACCTCGAACGCAGGTCCGTTTCTCTGCCCCTCTCTCTTCGTCTCTCCCACCGACCACGCACAGGCTCAACACTCTCGGATACCGCGTTGGCGTGCGCGTCCTCGAGCTCATGGTCTGGCGGGCAGAGTCCTCTTCAAAGACCCCAAAGCGCGAGATTCGCTTCCTCCCCGCTCTCATGTCCATCCACACCCAAGTATGGCGCGCCGTCTTTGGTAAACCCGCAGACGCGATCGAAAAGAGCGTGGAGAACCAGGACGAATGTATGTCTATCTCGCCCACTCTCCCTTCTCTCTGACACATCGCATCGCACAGACATGATCATCGACAACGATCCACTCCTCGAGCGCCATATATCTGTACCAAGGGACCTCTCGACGCTCAGCTGCTCATCCTTTGCTGCAGGCATCGTCGAGGCCGTCCTTGATGGACTCGGTTTCGTAAGTGTCATCGCCTTTCCACTCACGTCGTTCTCATCGCCCCCAGCCCGCCAGAGTGACCGCTCACAACACGCCCACCCAACAAAATCCGTCCCGCACGACCATATTGATCAAGCTGGAGAAGTCTGTATTAGAGCGAGAACAAGTACTCAAGTAACGCTAGAATGTTATCGTATACATGCTCGAGACCAAGATCTTATCTTATCTTATCTCTATCGAGATGCACTGCTCAGATGGGAACGTCCACTCGTACCATCCTCCCAGCTCGCCATCATGGTCACCATTCGTAGCATCACCATCAACCCTCCCCTCATAAACACTGCCTGTGCATGGGCGACGGACGAACCCCAACTCGCCGCCTTGCTCGAGTGCCCATACACTGGCGCGGTCACCACTCGGACGATCACGCTCGGCGGTTTCAACGAGGACGCATCCCACACGGTAACTCCCTCCATGCACGGTTCTCCACACACTCCCACTGACCCTCCACGAGGTCGCATTCCTCAAGGACACGCTCTCCTCCGTCAACACGTACGGCTACTCCCCGCACCCCTTGTTCAGCTACGTCGGCCCCCGCGGCTGGATCCGCACCCTCCTCAACCGCACCCCCGACGCGTCCAAACCGTTCATCATCAGCATCACCGAATCCCATCCAACGGACCTCCGCCTCATGCTCAACGCCATCCAAGGCCTCCGCGCAGCGCACTCCCAGTGGGCACCCCGCATCGCCGTCGAGCTCAACACGAGCTGCCCCAATATCCCCGCCCGCCACCCGCCGTCGTACGACCCCGCCGGGCCGGCGCTCGCAGCCCTCCTCGATGTCCTCGCAGACGCGTTTTGGGCGGACACGAGTCTTACGATCGGGATCAAGCTCCCGCCGTACGTCGTCAACACCCAGATCGTAGACGCCGTGCGGACCATTGCGGCGTATTCGCGGATCGATCCAAGGTCGGGCGTCTCGGTGAATCCGTTTGCGTTCTTGACGTGCACCAACACGCTTGGGAATAGTTTGGTGTTTGGGGACCAGGTCGAGGGCGGGACGGGCGAGTTTGCTGTCCCAATGGGCGTGGGGGGGCTCGCCGGGGAGGCGATACATGCGGTGTCGCTCGGGAACGTACACGCGATCTCGAGGCTGCTGGCAAAGTCAGAGGACTCCGCGGCGCGAGAAATCGTCGTCATCGGCGCAGGCGGTGTCACATCACCAGAGGCAGTCGCGCGCATGCGTCGTGTTGGCGCCAAGGTCGTTGGGAGCGCGACACTCTTGGGGAAATTGGGCGTGGCAGCGTTTGAGCGGCTCAGCACGGCCGTAGATTCAGCTGGGTAGTGTACTAAAAGATACATGACGGTTGTTCGTTGTAGATTAGCTTGGTATATGTATATGTCGTCACAGGTAGAAGCGAATTAATTGAGTGAATAAGTCAAGGCGTCCAGCTAATGGTAGTACGAGAAGCTGTCTGACTGATTCCACGGAAAAAAGGTAATGTCCGTTGGTTGTTCCGGCTCGGCGAGGCTGCTCTGACTGGTCTGCACCGAGGTCAGGACAGACTGATAGTGAGTGGGAGCAGTGCGTTGATAATACGGAGAGTGGAAAAAGGACTTGAGATCATCATGGAATGTGCTTGCGTCAGTACCAGTGGATGTCTGCGACTCGACGCGGTGTGCAGTCGTGATCTGGAGCATCGTCATACTGGGTCAAGAATCGTTTGGTTTGAGTGGCTCACCACGTTCTCGTTTGGTACTTGTTGCGTGGTTGTCCTGGCAGGGGGCAACAGGGGGCTGAGGAAGGGCGGAACGTCGTAGGACTCTGGGTTCTTTGAGAGGGGGTCCAGGTCAAGGAGCGACCTGCACTTGACGAGCAGTTCTGTGACAACGGGACGCTCCGTAGTAGCGTCGCAGTGCTGTTCCACCTTGCCCAATACGCACTCCAACTGGTGACCCCACGTGCCGCCCATGACCATATCAGCGAGGCGTTTGCACCGTTTGATGTCCTCTACGCCGTTCCTGCGGACGTTGCGCTTCTTGGGCTTTTTGGCGCGACCGACCGGAGTGAAGCGATAGTTGGGATAGCGTTCCGCGTGTTGGGCCTTTTCTGTCGCGGCCTTGTCGCGCCAGATCTGCTTTTCCGCGTCTGGGAGACTGTTCCAGCAGTGGGCGATGATGCGGGTGACGTGACGATTGTCGTGCTCTATGTTTGTGGTGATCTTTTGGGCTGCGGAAAAGGCGGAGCGGTAGAGCATGAACGCGTTCCTAGGACGGGGAATGTGGTGGGGATTCTTGTTTCGCGGGGAGGTGCGGGCAGGGGGGATGGGCATGGCTGTGAGGGCGAGGTCTGGTTGTGGGGAGGTGCCCATGATGACCTCGTCGAAGAGGGGCCAGTCGTCGTCGTTGAGAGGGAACATGATAAACTGGCCGTGTCCATTTTTCCGACGCGCCTTATATCTTGGGTGGACGCACCCCTTCACCATGTCACATCGAGGCATTCATACCCTTTCTGAAATCACGTCGATTACCAAATTTAGAAAGAACCGGAAGATTCCGTCTGCACGTTGCACGGAGGCAATGACATTACCCGATTAGATCAACTGACGCGCTGCTTTGATCAGTTCTAGCATCCTCCCCAGCGCGATCAACCCAAAACTCTGTGGCCCATATGACCCCGGCTCATCCCTCAAAGCAGTCTCAGCAGCGCACCACCCCGCCCACGCCCGCTTAAACGTATCCGCAATGTGTCGCGTCTCCTTGTAGTAGTCGTCCTCGTCCTCGTCCTCGTCCCAATCCCAGTCGTCCGTGTACTCTTCCTCTTCCTCCTCTATCGCAGTGCTGCTCCCTCGCATCTCTGCACGTACAGCACGCACAAGTTCATGGGTCTGTCCCGCACTGATCAGACACGAGATCGCACGTCACACACCCCAAACACGCACCTGCAAATTCATCGCCCCGACCGCCTCCCTTCTTCGGTGGTGGTCCGACCAGTTGGCCATGATCGTGCCGCTAAAAAGCTCCGATTCCGACACATAAACGTCCTTGTTCTTTGACACCGTATACGTCGTTGCAATCGCAAGCAGCCGCTGGCAATAGTCCTCCAGCAGATACTCCATCTCTTCTTGCAACTCATCCGACGGCGCAGCCAGGCTCAGCCCGAGCCCGTACAACCCAACTTGTCTCAGCGCATGCTCAACCAGGTCCCCTCCAGACGGCGTATCAGTCTCGTTCCACTCTTGCGGCATCCAGTCCTTGACAGGGACTCGACGGAACAGTTGTCCCAGCAGCTTCGCACTATTATAGTACATGTCCGAATTCAAATCCGCTCCCTCTCGAGCCAGAAAGTCGGGCTTCTCCCTGTTTCGGTGCCTGGGAAGGTCCTGGAACTTGACCGGCGTCCCCGTTTTCGGGAAATCCACCGCTTGCGACGCGAGCTCTGCCAGCCTCAGGCAATCAGGGAAAGACGGGTCCGCCAGATCAGAGAAGCGCAGATGCGAGATGGCAATCTGTCCAACGAGGTCCGCCTCGATCTAACCTGCCGTCAGCGCAGGAGCGTGCTACGACCGACTCCACTCACGTAGTCAAAGATAAAGTCGACCACGTCCTCGATTCCGCAGGGGCGCGGTGTCTGCTTGATCGGCAGTGACACGTATTCACCCGGAATCGCCTCCAACTGAGGTATCAGCTCCGACTAACATCAGCCCTCTGAGTAAACAATGCAGCATGACCGACCAGAAAGGAAACACTGACGTCAAGGATCAAATTGAAGTCATCTCCATCCAGGTCCCCTCCTCCGAGGCATGACGAAAGCGGTCGATTGCCCCTGTCAATCGAAATTAGCCGTCACCGACCCTTGTCTCGTTCCTTGGCGGACCTGCATGAGAATACGACAACGTTGGTCAAGTGCTCCAGCTCTTGCTTTCTCACTGCAGTCACAGTCTGCACATCGCCAGGATGTATCTGGGGGCTGCGCGTGATCGCAACTCTGCCAGTGATCTCCTGGTACAGCCCCATCTTCTCGTCATGAACCGTCGCAAATATCTCCCCTTCCTCTAGGCAGTCCCATTCATCAGACACGCCAAGCAGGGTAAACGACCCAGGGACCACAATGTGCGCACGATACTTGAGCTCCCGCAAAATGTGCGTCTCGGCGCAGTGCAACGCGTTCGCGATCAGGTCGTTGTACAAGCTATCCGACTCGTCCACCGCATTCCTTTCGTCGTATATCCTCAAGTTCAGTATCGTCGACATGTTGCGGAGCAGTGACGGCAGGTGGAATGACGTGCCCAACCCGTGTTGCTGTAGCACCTTGGATGCATCCGTGAACGAACGCCGGATTGACTGCGCCTCATGTATCGAGCAATCCTGCAATTCGGTGATGCGCCCGTTGCTTGCCCCAAGGTATTCCAGCAGTACGATCAGCGGTCGGTTCAGAAACATGGCCTTGGGTCGGAGAGACGTCGACTGGATGTCAAACGTCCGGTTGTCTGGCGCGTCAAATTTAACTTGCGAGGGCCGTAGACAAATAACTCGACCCTCCAGTGTGGGATCCTGTACAACCATGCCCTTGGCACCACCGAGGCGGAACTGGTACGCGGAAGGTGCCTTGTCTCGTGCAGGACGCTTCTTCGTCCGCTGGTTCGCCCTCCATATGGCGCGCGCAAGCTCCGTCGAGATGGGGCTGCATCCGTCCGTCATGACTTTTCTGACTGGGGATGTGATATCATCAATCATGACGATCTCGTCTGATTCTAGGGAAATAGATGGATCCGTTGCTGAGAATGCCTGGGACCAACGCGCCCCGAGTCTAGCAGGTTGGTATAACAAGCGCGAAAAGTCTCCCTGTGAACTCGTGCGTCAGCGAGAGGACATTCAAGCACAAGACAGCACTTACGAGATTGTTCCTGATTGCCTTCGCGTCCAATAACCTTCCTTGGTCGTCGTGGAAAGGGGTGACGAACCAAAGCGAGTGTTCCTTGAGACCACTCATCGAGTATCCCAACATGTGGTACAGTCTTCCTGCGACCTTGCAACCATTGAGCAGGACAGGACGATACCGTGTCTCGAGCAAATCCTTGATCGACGTCTCCAGGTCCCGCCGAAGCTTAGACCGGTTCTCGTCTTGAAAGGACACACGCAAGAAGCACTCGTGATGTTCGAATCGACGCAGGACGCTGTTCGACTGATCTGCAACAGGTCCCTCGAGGATGTAGCGTGTCGGTGTGAGGATCATGTGATAGGAGTAGGAGATGGCTGGACTGGGGAGCGCAGGTGCGAGTCGTCCCCTCGGTCGTCGTTGTTCCTCAAGATAGAGTTCCGTTGCGTGTCTGAGACGACCTTCGAGCGTCGTCGAGGTCACGCGATTCCGCCTCCGCCGCCGTCTGCGCCCCGGCTTCCTGTTCGCTCCTTCGTCCTCCAAAAGCGAAACAAACCGCCTGAAGATCGGGGCTGCTGCGTCTCCGTGGGTCTCGCAGAGACGATCCAACTCGTCCCGCAAGGACCGCACATCAATAAAACTGAGCGTCCAGTTGGTGATGGCTTTTTCAACCTCAAACGCGAGCTCAAAGGGGAGATCGCTGAGAAAGTCGAGGTTGGGGCCTGTGCCCGCATGCGTCGCAATGTGGTCGCGGATGCGTATGGCAGCCGGTCTGATCGTGCAGCGAATGTGGAATCTAGTCCGAGCTGCGAAGACGAAAGCGTCCTTGTCGCCTTCGTTGGCAAACGTGCACACCAGGCTAAAGCAGCCCAGGGGCATCGCGACGTCGGGGAGTAGCCCTTGCGAGCGCCGAGAGTCGGGGCGGTCAGCGATAGCCATGGAAGTGTGTGTCTCGATGGAAAAGTATGGGAACATGTTGGCGCGAAGGAAGACGACAGGTCCCTCTGCTTCGTTGCTTTCGACGATGGTGTCGATCGCCTTGGGTGGGTAGGAGGCGACCGTGGCTGTGGAAGGTTGGAGGGAGTCGAGCATGAGCGTGATAAGCGGGTCCGAGGCGGAGTGTTGACTTTGCTTGCGAAGTGTGAAGCGCACCTGACGGCGCTCAAGATCGCAAGCAATGTCAGCCAACCCTTCGGCAACAAACTCGGATGAAAATGTCCCGTCGGCGAGAAAACGGCCAAAGGCATACGACTTGAGTGGGTAGGGTCTGCCCTCCCGGATGCGCTGCTCCTTCTCTAACTTGAGCTGTTGAGGGTCCCTCCACGGTCTGGAGTGGAGGATGGCAACTTTTTCTTCGTTCAAAGGCTTGTTACTCAACGCAAAAAAGACTCGGGGACCCTTGATCGGCACGCCGGACATACCGTAGGCGCGCAGAAAGTTGTCCCCCGCACTCTTGTTTGGCAAAGTAAGGATGCCAATCTTGCCGCGCGCGTCGTACTTCTTGAATAGAGTGACGTCAAAGTTCATAACAGGCTCGAGTGGAAAGGGCGGCTTGTGCAATATCTTTGCGAGTTCGACTTTGACATCGTCCTCGGTCGCCGCAAGGGCCACTCCGCGCATGAAGATATCCATGAACCCTAGGAACATAATTTAAGGTACGCAAATCAATCCATGAGGGATTGCTCACTGTGTTGTCGCGACAGGTCGTTGGTGTGAGAGTCCCGTCAAGCGAGCTTATAACAGCCGCACAAGCAGTTACTTTTTTAGTAGGGATGTCTCCAGGTGACCTATGAACCCCGTCTGAAATTTGATCTCATAGATAAGGATGGGTCGCATTGACACCGATACAGGAACCAACAAGCTCACCCACACGAAACAGGGAACAAAGCGGGTCACACGCAACTTGTGCGCGCCAGAACTGGGTAACAACCTTTCACACCATACCTTGACACAGCAGCTCACGCGTATAAATTGGATGGACTTACATTTAATCTACACGACGACGCTTCTCCCTGTAATTGTTCCGATCGTGGTCCACAACTAACCGTTTATCTCGATCTGACGAACGAGACCGCGAACGAGGGCGTGTTTTGCCAGTCCGAGAGCCGCGATAGCCGTGATCCCTCCGCCATCCCTCCTCATGGTCATTATCTAGGCGCCGAGGCCTATCCCAATTGGGAGACCGGCGGTCTCGACCCTGCCATGAATCCCTACCACCCTGCCTGCTCGTTGCTGCAGCTTGAGCAGATGCTGTGGACCCTCGAGCAGGAGGAAGACCACTATTCTGGGGACAGTCTCAAGGATACCTCAGTCAAGGGGCAGGCACGGCGAACGTATGTCTTACCTTTCTTAAGATGCGGCCCACCACACAGGAAGCAACCCCCACCTTCCGTAGAACGGCCACCTGACTTGACGGGACCCACACCTCCAAAACCACCGTTTCCCACAGTAGTATCTTGATCCAAGAGGTGCGTATATTTGGTCCTGCTGCGCTTTCCAAAGTCCTTGACTTGCATCACTTTTGGCAAAAGCGACATATCGGCTGTGGACTCTGTCGCTTCGGTGTAGTCGTGCCTCTTAAGGATCTCATCATCCTGTGGACGCGCCAGTCACCATATGTGGCGTACAAATACGTTCGCGGTTACTCACGCGATGGAAAGCGCCCTTGTGCCAATACTTTTGGAGAAACTTTTGTTGCCCCTTTGGTTTTTCCTCTCTGAGTTTCTTGGCGTGTTCCAAATCTTCCCTTAACCGTTGTTCCTCGGGAAGTGCACGTCTTCGTTCGACCTCCTCGCGTTCTTCCTCGCGTTGGAGCTCTTCCTCTCTCTCCACCTTGATTCTCGCGAGCTCTCTAAGACGCCATGCCTCAAACTCTCCATCGGGGTCAAGCCCGTCGGTATCATCTACGTCAGGAACTAGGTCCTCTTTCTCCTCTACGCATATTGTTCATTATCAAGCACTGAAGCGAGCACAAAGGACGCACTCTCTGCCAGCTCTCTTCTGATGCTCTCGGCGACTAAATCGTGGCTTTCTTTCTTGCGCTGTTCAGCGGCAAGATCCTTTCGTCGTTGCATCTCTTCCGCTTCTTGAGCGATTGCATCTCTCTTTGCTATGGTCGCGCGCCCACGTCTGTAACATACCTAGCGTTAACGAGAGAAGGATATGTGAGCAACGGTAGCGTACTTGGGAACAAACACCGGTCTGAAGAGTAATTTAGGTTTTTCTTCTTCTGACTCGTCTTCGTCTTCGCTCGACTAAGTGCCATAGTTGGCCATAAAGCCACGGGAGTCTATGCGAATGCTCACCTCTTCTTCCTCTTCCTCTACCCGAGCTTGTGCGTCCTCTTCTTCCGACTCTTCTACAAAACACGAGTGGTTGGAAAAGAGGTCAACATATACATTGCGCGACGCACCCTCCTCCATGAGTGTCCTGCCAGACTCCTCACGACCTGCTACGATGACCTTGCCATCTTGAGAAATACTGACGTCTTTGAGCGAGACATTGAGCACGCGGGTCGACTTTGTCAAAGTAGACGGCCCTGGAAGTGACTCTTCTTCTTCTTCCTCCTCCTCCTCCTCTTTCACAAAGTTCTCTTCGCCGCCGATTGGAACGTCGCCCTCCTGTTGCACCCGCTCTGACACCTCCTCGTCAGAGTCCGATGGAACTTCGGCAACGCCCTTTGGAGCTTTTCCTTTCCAGTAACGCCCTGCTGCCTTAGTTGGTCGAGCGGCAGTGTGCTTTCTGACCTGCGTCGCGAGTATGGTCGACATGATGGACGAAAGCGCGATCAAGTGACGCTTTGCTGTGAGTCTGACACAGCCAGCGATGATTAGTCACCCGGGTTGACCAGCACCGTCCATGTTGGCCGCCTTTGCCCGCTCGTCCCTTCCATCCACCCTCGCCCTCTCCTCTCACCGCCATGCCATGATGTCCGCCCTCTCTGCCCCGCATTCTCACCCGCCCTCCATACCAGACACGAGACAGTCCCGGTCGCCTCAGCACCCCCCTCTCTTCAAAGATGCCCCACCCGTCGTTGTGCCCACCGGCGAAGCCGTCTCCGCCGACGCCGCATCCCCCCAAGTCGCCGCACGCCCCCCTCCCGTCCCGAAAGCCCCACGCCACCGACCGACTATTCGGTCCGCCAAGGCAGCCCTATCCATTGTGCGTGTCGCTCCCGCCGCTCACGTTCAAATCCCGTTGATCGTGACCATGATTAGACACCCGCAGCCGTGCTGCGCCTCCGCGCGCTCCTCAACGGCCCGACGCCCCAGCTCATACGTATTGGGGTACGCAACAAGGGCTGTGCTGGTCTTTCCTATCACCTAGAATACGTCGACAAGCCCGGCAAATTCGACGAGGTCGTCGAACGAGATGGCGTGCGGGTGCTCATAGACAGCAAAGCGTTGTTCTCCATCGTTGGCAGCGAGATGGATTGGAAAGAGGATGCGCTGAGGTAATGGTCCCTTGTCGTTTTCTTTTGAGGACCAAACGCGCTCATTACCCGTTCGCCAACAGCTCCAAGTTTGTTTTTAATAATCCCAATATCAAGGATGCTTGTGGATGCGGAGAATCCTTCACTGTCGTATAGTATTCATATTGACTGTCCCGACGCAAGTACCCACATCGTCTTCCGCGTTCGTATCCTTGTATCCCTATCATACACACTACTACAACATATCTTGATGTCTGGAGAGTGCCGAGGCACTGAACTCGTTATGGAAGAGTTGGGTTTGCATGCTAACGTACAAGATTACACTACACTCACTACACTGTCCTTGCGTGACGATTTCACTCCCCAAACCGCTAAGCATCCAAAAATTCCTTAGGCATATCAGCAAAGGCTGCAGCACCGTTGCCCATCAACGCTAGCTGCGTA
The DNA here is from genome assembly GCA_038093955.1 of Boletus albobrunnescens. NCBI lineage: Eukaryota > Fungi > Basidiomycota > Agaricomycetes > Boletales > Boletaceae > Boletus > Boletus albobrunnescens. The sequence continues at coordinate 77,637 of JBBPTC010000010.1, forward strand.
AGGCATACCGCAGTTTGGCGGTACAGCCGATCGAGCAAAGGTCGTGCCGGACGTCCTTGGGACTCTGTACATGACATCAGTTCCCCTCATGCAGACTCGATGAAACTCGGCTTACGCAAAATAGCTTGGTTGAGTTCAGTAGCAAGTCCCACCCTCGCAGCCTGCCCAGCGACCTCGGCTGCATCTCCCCCAGCCTCCAACGGATCATCGTAAGCCATAATCACCGACGTCCGTTTGAATATCGCGCGGACTTCCGCGCGATTCTTGTAATCGGACTCCAACTCCTGGCCGTACGCGACGGCCCTCTCGAGAGCAGATCCATATTGGGCGGCCGTTGCCCCCGCCCAACTGCTGGTGGAAGAGAGCGAGACGACGGAGGGCTTACGGCTAGGCCCAATAGCAATTGGTGCGCTACTTGTGGGCATGCTCATCTCTGCGTGCGCGCTCTCGTCTGGCATATCAACTCGTGCTTCCCCATCATCGATGTCCATTCCCACCCCATCCACAATCACTCCCCCGTCGCTACCCACTGTGTCCTCACTTACGGACTCCAGGACCGACCCGGATACAGATCTGGAAACAGGTCCAGAACCCTCCATGTTCATCTCGTTTTCCTCTGCCGTCATTTTCTTCTTCAGTTCCGCTGCCTCCAACACGAGCTCGACAAATTTCCTGCACCGAAGTTTAAACAGCACAAGCCCTGCATCTGCTTGGAGCACCAGCGGGAAGTGTTTGCGAGTTGCCATTAGTGCGGTGTCCACATCCCCAGCGACGACGGATTGAATGATTTGAGTGCGGAGTTCCATGTCGTCAGCCGGAATCGGTGTCAAGACCGAGCCTGATGCAGAAGCAGTCGAAGGACCATCACCAATATCCATATCCATGACGTAGTCATCCGCAGATGTTGGCGTAACCATCGTGGTTTCCGGTGCAGAGATGACAGAGTGCGCATAAGCGGAGGATCCGCCACGCGCACGACATTGGGACTCGAACGCACGGGCTGTACGTGCGTAGCCGTGATGCGAAAGATAAGATAAGACAAGGTCATTGAGCGGGATCTTGTCGCCCGAGTTGGCAACGGGACCGGCAATACTAGTAGAAGCAGGTACGTCATGCGAGCGAGACTTCTCCGTGGGCCATGCCAATGGTGTAGACTGGATTTTGGCCCAAATATGATTGCGTCGTTGAAGCACATGATCTTCTATATCATACTTGAAGGCCTCTTGTCCAAAGTTGGCGTGAACAGATTCGTTAGTGTAGGAGAGTCCGACAGCCGGGAAAAGGTCGCAATCTTTGCCAACATTGTCGAACACTGCGCCTGGAAATATCTGTTGGTCGTGAGAGCAGCCGGATTCGAGTTTGGCGTACCGAGAAGGGAGCCATTTTTAGTGTAGAATATCTTGTTCTGGGTGAAGTCGATGCCACAACCAATGATATCACCGACTAGAAACAAACAGGATGGAAAGATATCTATTTGATTGTCCGCGAACGGCACGGTACGTACCTCCAAACGTAGTTCCAAAAGGTAATCCATTCTTGTCCCCAGAACACACGGTTCCGCTTTCTCCATGATACCCCCAAGAATTCTTCTCCCATCCTGGAAGACGCGATATTTTTACGTCACGGGTAATGAAGCTGGGGTTT
>JBBPTC010000011.1:3276-20852 GCA_038093955.1 Boletus albobrunnescens
ACCGGATGCAATGTATCACCGTAACCGCAGTCGATCTTGCACACTCTTGCGTTCGTTCAGAAACTCACGCTGCTTCACGCAGGACGCCTCACATGGTCACTTCAAAAGTCGGTTTTACCAAGAGTCAGTCAGAGATGTTGCCATGCTGCCGCAAATTATTTCATGTTCTCAGAGTCATCCGATCCCGAGTTCGACGACTATAACGCTCATTTCTCCACTCTCGAACAGTCCACCGAGAAGTTGCTCAAGGACACGAAAGCTTACACCGATGCAGTCACAGGTATGCAACCTGCAGTGAGGTTTCTACCTATTATCCATATCGATCCTCCGTTTCAAAGCTCTATTGGCTGGCGCCTATGGCTTCGGAAACCACTTTAACTTTCTCTATTCACCATTGCCGGGGGAACTTAGCCTAGCCAGCAAATACTCTGACGCTGCTGCCACGATCGCGAACACTCCTACATATGCTCAGCACTTGGACGAACTCCGTTCTGCGGTAGCACCAGAGCTTGAGCTCATTGAGAGTCGTGTGGTTGGTCCCGTCAAGGAGTTCCAGGGCGTTCTGAAAGTCATCAGGAAGACGATCACCAAGCGTGACCACAAGTTGATTGATTACGATCGATTCAACAATTCGTTGACAAAGCTTCGAGACAAGAAGGAGAAGAGCTTGACTGACGAAAAGAATCTGTTCAAGGTTTGTGAACCATTGCATGTGAATTGCATTTTTCTGATCAGTGTTTGTAGCTTGAGCAAGACTTTGAGATAGCGACAAACGAGTATGATCATATTAACGGCATGCTTAAGCAAGATCTTCCTCGATTCATGCAGCTCGCAACCCAGTTCATCGATCCTTTATTCCATTCCATTTTTTATATGCAGTGAGTTTGTTTCTTGATTGTTTTCAGCATCCCTTAGGTGAGACTGACCCATGAGGCTCAATATTTATTACCTATTCCTCGAGAAGATGAATTCCTTCGCCGAAGGCAAATACGACGTCACCAACTGTCCAAGCTCACAGATCCAGTCTGATTACGAGAACAAGCGCACGGATGCGTGGAGCCAAATTGAGGACCTCGGCATCGTAAAACGAATTGTGTCCACATGTACGTGGACCATACCTTTCGATCCCATGTTCCTGTACTGGTGGTTGACCGGCCCGCGCAGCCAAGCTTGTTCAAGCGAAACGCGCAGAAGGTGGTGCTATAGGACGTACCCCAAGTGTAGCAACTGCATCAAGCACCGCAAGTCTTGCCTCACGCCCACCGCCTGCGTATGGTAGTTCGTCATTTGTGAAGAAGCCACCGCCACCGCCACCTGGCCAGCCAATCGCACCACCTCCCTATTCTCTCTCGGATAACGGAAACAGTGCGGCTTCCGTTGCTACTGCCAGTGTTGCGACAAAGCGGCCGCCCCCACCTCCACCGCTCAAGCCTAAACCGAAACCAGAACCTGTGGTTGAATACGTTACGGCCCTGTACGATTTCGATGCACAGGTGCCTAGCTAAAAAAATTCTTACCAAGAACTCCCACTGATTTGCTACGTCATTCAGGCCGAAGGGGATCTGTCATTCAAGACTGGTGATCGGATTGAGATCGTGAAGAAGACAGAAAATCAGGAAGAGTGGTGGACGGGCCGCCTGAACGGAGTAGAGGGTGTCTTCCCTGGCAATTACGTGCAATGTTAGACACGGTTCATTTACAAGGAGCATGCACTCTATTTCGAGGCTGCCTGCCAGATGTTTTACGGATTACAGTATTCAACCTACCTAGGTACTTACAGCTCCTAAATATCGGAACTGCCCAACTTTTGACCGCCCGTTTGGGACAGAACAGTCTTGACTCACTCAGTGTCTTCCCCTGTACCAGGCAGGTTTGTATTACTTCTCGCGATGCCCATCAATCAACCTTCTAATCAAATCAAGTGAGCAGTCCGCATTTCTTAAGTCGCATCAGACTCATATCCTTTCAAGACTGACAAACGTCTCCATCGTTCGCTTGAAAAAGGGTGGAAAACGTTTCGAGGTACGAGACGATCCACTTCTTGTCAAGTAGGCTTGTGCCTTCAACTCGGATCACAGATTGCGTGCTACAAGAACAAAGTACAGGAATGGCGAAACGGCGTGTCAGTTCGCCCCCGTCATCCTTCAACCGCTCTATCTCATCGCATGTTTCAAGTGAAACCGATCTAAATGACGTCCTCCAAATATCAAACGTCTTCACAAACGTCTCCAAAGGCGAAGTAGCAAAATCGAACGACTTTCAAAAAGTGTTTGGAACATCCTCCGTGGATGACGTCGTGAAAGAGGTCGGTCGGTCCTCTGTCTCTTTCATCGTCTCTTTGCATCCTAAATCGTCTTCTAGATACTGAAAAAGGGCGAGCTTCAAGTCGGCGAGAAAGAACGTGAACACGATCTTGTTTCCCTGCGCAAAGAAATTGCCACCCTCGTGGCGGAGAAATGTGTCGATCCTGCGACGCAGCGTCCGTACCCCGTAGGGATCATTGAGAAAGCGATGGCAGAAGCAGGCGTGAGCGTGAAAATGGGCAAGAATGCTAAAAGTCAGGTACGCGGTCTGTTTGTGACTGGGCGTTTGTCCAATCCAATAGTTAACGCGGGAGCAGGTTTCCGAAACCTTGCGGCTCATTCAATCCGGGTCGAAATTGCCCATTCAACGCGCAAGGATGCGTGTCCGTGTTGCGGTCCCCGCTGAAGATGGAGAAGGGTTGGAGGAGCGGATCAAATCAGCAGCCGAGCAAGTGGAGCGACTGGAGAAGGAAGAGATGTGGGAATATGTAAGTTGGCCATGACATTTGTGCACGTTCGATTGACAAGGTTGTCATCAGGTCATGTTGATTGATCCTCCTCAGTTCAAAACGCTCGCTGATTTGCTCCAGAAGGAATGTAAAGGAAGAGGGCGTCTTGAAACACTTACATTTGCTGCGACAGCAGATAATAGTTAGATGTTGCGCTTGACACCTTTTCGTCAACCCTCTCAACTCCAGGTGGAAGCTACCCGTGGATATTTGCCTACAATTGTACCTTGACTCCCGTGTCTTTATCGCCGAACTCTACACACGAAATGTTGGTGAGTGACGATGATTTGTCTCGCCATTAGCTCACGCCGTTCTACCCGTTCGCCTGTCGCTCGTTGTCTATATCATCCGTTGTAGATCGTACTTGTTAGTCAGTTAACTCTTGTCTTCGTCACATTCATCTCTATCCGCCATCGTGTACAATTTATCTCTAGTTCCGTGGTATAATAGCCAGCGTGACCTCTATCTGACCTTCTACTAACCCGACCGAAACCCTATACAGTTTGGGAAAGCTCAATCGTGAGTAGTTGTTCAGTGTAAGGCAACGCACCCTTCCAGATCCTGTACAATGTAGTCGAGGTTACCGCCTGCCTCCTTCAAGAGAGCTTGGGATTGATGAGAAGTACACACAGCGAGCGTTCGGGCGCCAGCAGCACGCCCTGCTTTGAGTCCAGAAGGTGCATCTTCGATGACCAGGCCTGACGTATATCAGAGTCAGCGACGGACACTGGCAGATTCAGAAATAGGGAGATGGCCCACATTTCTCGGGGGATATGCCGAGTGTAGCCGCACCCGCGATGTATGGACCCGGTTTGGGTTTGCCTTCGGTGACATCGTCCGCGTCACATAGCCCTTCCGTGGCAACGGTAACGAGCACTTGGGGATAACGAGGTCCGCGTAGAATCTAGACGCTGATAGAGCCATCATCACCAGGTACACAAAGACGTGTCTACCAGTGGGTACCTGAGGTAACGATAGTCCATTTATCTGGTGCTATTCCGCTGAGCTGGATTTGGATGGTGAGCTTGGATTGCATGTTGCAAGGTTCAATGATACCTCGTTGAGCAATTTCTGTGCCCCGTTGAGGACTTGAGGGCCTAGACCACCCCTTTGGTTGACTACCAACAGCTCGAACCGCATAACCTCCTTCTACGATGATTCTGATTTGTGCCTTGGTTCGCGTTCATTCATTGGCGGGTAACTCACCTCGAGCTCTGTCTCGTCCGTAACCCAGCAATATTCGCGCAGGGTGTCCTTCAGTCTCCTCCCGTGGGTTAGGTGGGCGACGTTGCTTGGGAGATGGGTATACTGCTTGCGAAATTCATTCCAAGCATAGATAACGCCAGGAATAGAGTCGATGAGGGTGCTGCAAGGATTGATATCAGTGTCCAGTTCAAAAGGCTTTGCGTGGATGGACGTTACCCATCTAAATCGAAGAGGATCTGTACAAAAAAAGTGAGGTCTGGTCGAGGGGGACGACAAAGATGTGTTCCGTACTGCATCGACTCGGATTCTGGTCACTTGTTCCATGACTGGGGAATGGATTTAAGACGTGGGACCACTTGGAGCTCTGTATGAATCGATGGCCATTGTGTGTCGTCCTATTGTACTACCACCTTTGATTGTTTTGAACCATATTCGGCCTCGAAAGGACTCCAGCAATATAAGAACTTGGACCGAGCAGCGATGCGGCCCATCTCTTTATTTCTCGAGGCATTGACTGCCCCCCTTCTACGTTATTATGAAGTCTATCTCGTTCTCTACATTGTTGCTTTCCTCCCTGGTTGCGGCCCGTCCAAGTCTCACACAACGTCGGTCAAATGTAGACGCCGTCAATCCGAAGCAAGTCTAGTCTCATCTGCATGCTGGCTCTTTTCTGACCCATACCATAGCAGTTTGTTCGTGTCATTGAATGCAATATCGTCCTGTACCTCTGGAAACGCTTGTATTGATGGTCAATTGGCCCAGTGCGTCAACGGAAAATATGTCTTGTCGCCTTGTGGCCCCGGTTTGGCGTAAGTCTCATATACATGGTGTGGATCTATGACAGACCAATGACCCGTCGATCGTTAGTTGTGCAGCATTGCCATTCGCTGACTCGCTTGGGACGAGTGTCACTTGTACGACGCAGACTGATCTGAAAAGGCGCATTGCCACCACTGGAGCAACCAACGGTACCATTCCTGCTAGCACAACTGTCACACCCCCAACCCCGACCCCGACCGACTCACCGTGTAATTCTGGCTCGACCAACTCGAGCACTGCCCCAGGTCAAGATTCCTTGACCCTCCTACCTTCTGTGATCGCCTCAAACTTCTCGCGAGATGGTCTGAACACGACCACTTCACAGGCTGGCGAAGTCGCTTCACTCACGTCCGACAACAACTTTATCAACTTTTGCGCTACGCTTCCCAACCTTCCAATAACCAACGGTCGGCAGCTCAAGCATGGTTCTTGTAACCCTGCTCCAATAGGGGCGATCCCTTCCACCTCCAAGATGCCGAGTACCAAGTTTGTCAGGCCTGTCAACCTTGCTATCGTCCCACCAAAGACCACCTTTCAGATCACGTTGGCTGTGAGGAACTTTGCGGCGGGTTACTTTGTCAACCAAGAGACAAACTTCCTCTCAGCACCTCAGCAACTTGATCCAACCGTCGGTCTTATTCAGGGACATGCGTACGTGGTTATAGAGGCTCTCGAATCACTCAACCAGACCACACCCACAAATCCAACCAAATTTGCATTCTTTGTGGCGCTGAACAGTAAAGCGGATGCCAACGGTTATTTGTATGCTAATGTCACTGGTGGCCTTCCCAGGGGCACGTACAAGATGTCTACCCTCCTCGCTGCAATGAACCACCAGCCCGTGGTGTTGCCGATCGTCGAGCGCGGTGTTTCGGACGATGCGATCTACGTGAGTCTGTGTTCGTGGCTTCCCTTGTAAAACGATGATCTGACGTATCACAAAAGTTTACTGTTGCTGATACGGAACAGGGTACCAATACCACGACCATAACTCCAACCCACACCCCACAACCCTCTCAACCCGCCACCACTGAGCCATGCTATTAGCTTTCGGTCATTGATTGATCATATTTTGGCATCACATTTTTTGTATTGATAGCCTAATTTTGTTTACTACTTGTGTGTGCATTACACTGCATTCCTGATATGTTAGTAATAGTAAGATCGACGTATTACCGGCACTCAACTCGCTCGCTTTCAAAAAATTTCTTCCAAGTTGCTGCAGTCAAACTGTTCTGCAAGTCTTTGCTCGCGTCGTTATGTCTCTCTTTGCTGACCTTTAGCACCGTAGACTTTCCTTGATCATGTCCGTCCCGAGGAGCACCGTCATCATCAAAGTCCCCGCCACTTCTGCCAACATCGGACCAGGCTTTGATGTAGTAGGGCTCTCTCTTTCACTCTATCTGACGCTCACCGTCAAATTTGGCCTTCCCTCCAATCACCTTGTCAAAATCACCCACTCCGGAGACGGCGCCGACGAAGTCCCCCTCAATCCCTACCGAAACCTGATGACTCGTGTAGCCCTCTACGTCCTACGCTGCAACAACTGCCGCTCGTTTCCTCCAGACCTCGTCAGCATCCATGCTGACAACCAGATACCCTTTGGCCGCGGGCTCGGCTCCTCGGGTGCGGCCGTCATCGCGGGAGTCCTCCTCGGGAACACGCTCGGGAAACTTAGTCTGTCGCGCGAGCGGATGCTCGACTACGCGCTCATGGTTGAGAGGCATCCGGACAACGTGACGGCGGCGCTCGTCGGTGGTTTCGTCGGATCGTACCTCCGGGAGCTCGATCCTGTCGCGAGCGAGGCTGCACAAGTACCCCTGTCCGAGGTCTTGCCAGAGTACCCTCCCGATGCAGGCGAGGAGTGGGGGTTGTCCCCGCCTGTTCCCCCATTCGGCATCGGTCATTTTGTTCGCTTCGGTTGGAGCGCTGCCGTCAAGGCGGTGGCGATCGTACCGCGGTTTGAGCTTAGTACCGCCAAGGCGAGACAGGTGCTACCCATGGAATACTCTCGAAAAGACCTCGTGCGTGGGCTACATACGGGCTTTTCGAAGGCAGCTGATGGCCCACTTAGGTTTTCAACATGCAACGGCTCGCTGTGTTGACCACCGCGCTTGGACAATCACCGCCGGATCCCGAGCTCATCTACGAGGCGATGAAGGACCGTGTCCATCAGCCGTATCGGAAACAACTGGTATGCCTTTCTCTTGTTATGGATTACGAGCGCCCGATTGTAAAAATGTGCATAGATTCCTGGTTTGCCAGAAGTGACATCGTCACTTACCCCAGAATCACATCCTGGTCTGCTCGGCATCTGTCTCTCAGGAGCGGGACCGACAATCTTGGCCCTCGCGACTCACAACTTTGACGCAATTGCAGAAGGGGCTCGTGCAATATTTGCGAAAGAGAACATACAAGTAGACTGGAAGCTGCTCGAAGTCGTTGGCGGAAGTGAATGTTACTCAGTGGAGGCGAACTAGATGGTGGTAGAAAACAATGGTCATTATTTGTCTGTATCATGATATGTAAGCGTCGTAGGTATATGCTCCCGGGTATCCTAATCTAATATTTCTTGGCTGCTAGCCCCTTGCATTGAGACAAACAGCTCTCATTGCGACAAGGGACGCCGAACTGTCATCAAATGGCAAGTCAACTGTGAACATCACATCGCTGCGGTCACCGTTCAAGTAGACCGGCAACGTCACCAGATTGCCTTGATCAATGGTGTCCTCGTCTTCCTGCACCCAACGAATCTGAGATGCATTCAGGTGAACTGCCTCACCATCGTTGAGCACCAACTTCCCGGCCTCTGCATCCCAAGTAGCCCCCTCCAATGTCAACCCTGAACCGTCGCGTTTAGAAAAGAAATACTAGGAAAAGCACTCACTAGCGCTCACCATCGATAATGAAGGCTCCTGGGTTACTCATTTGACCAATATCTAGTCGTAGGCTCAGCGTCTCCAGACTCCAGCGCTTGCAGTGGGCTACAGTCTGCCGTGTAGCTGTAATATACGCCTCTGGGAAGAACAGTCCTCCAAGCCACACTTCAACGTTGGACAAGGACTGCTGCAACGTCGTAATCCCGTCCAACTGAGCCAGGCGACGAGCAAGATCAGGAATCCACTCTGATACTGACATGGCTCTAGGAACCTTGTATCGTCTCCAGTGTGTTGGAATAGTACCTGGATCATCTCAGTTTGGGATGCAATCGAGACAGTATCAAATTTACCTTTGGTCAGGGAGCTCATCAGTGCACGGAGGTGATTGGTTTGCTTCAGTTCACCCTCGCAAACCTTGACGACGTCGGCAAGATCCTTGCGAACGTGGTCAAGTAACTTGCGTCCAATGGAACCCTCCCTGAAAAATAGGCGATAAAGTGGGTCTGGGTTGTCACTGGATTGTTTGGGTAATGTATTCAGGGACTTGATAAAAACGTTAGCCATGGGTCAGCTATTACGAGCAAAGTCTTCTTACTAATGGGAGCTGGGTCAACCATTCGCGACAACGCTCGTGCAGGTTGCGCATCCACGCGGGCTGCTGTGAAGACTGACTCTTGGAAGGACTGCCGGTGCTTGCAACGTCATCTTCATCATCCGCTAGGGTTCGCATCTTCCGCAGCTTGCTAAGAAGCTCGTTACCTATGTGACAAGTGAGCTCAGGTGCATCGACTTAACCTCAACTGAACTCACCCTGGGCAACAGCGATGACTCTTTCGGCGGTGGGAGGCAGTGTCAACCATGATGGCGGCTCGCGGTCTGGCAATCCTTGCACCCATGATAGGAAGTGCTCAAGTTTGGTACCGTCAGGAGCTTCAAGAACCTGACTACTATTGATGCTGGGCACTAGGCTGAAGTCTACGTTGTAAGCAGCCGGAGTAAACAATTTATCGACAAATGCATCGAGAATGCGTTGGTCAAAGTCGCTATCGACGCGCCCACCATACACCGATTGCTTGATGAGTGTACGAAGCGCATCCCACGGAATCGTGGCAGGGTCAACATTGGCTCTCCCCTTCGCGACAGTGTTGAGCCATGTGTCAATAGTGCCAAAGGCAGAGGCCATATCGGAGTCGTTGAAATCGTACGTTTTGCTCCATCCCAGTGGAACGTATCGTAATCGTTCTTGCACGACAGCATGGAACCATGCGAGGAGGAAATACAAACGAACTTTCTCCGCAGGCCCTTGAGCAAGGCGTTGCGGAGGGATGGATCCCAGCGAGTCGAGCAGGTTGGCCTTTATTCCTGGTGGAGGCTCGTTCATGATGATACGGGACTGTCGGAGGATGTTGACAGGGATAGACGGGTTAGCTTCCATAGTCAAGAAAAGGCGGAAGCTGCGATGAGGATTGAGAGTTTGTAGCTTCTTCTCTAGCTGTCCTAGCCATGAAGGGGCCAAGTGGACATTCTTAAGGAGGACCCATGTCCCTTGCCTCGACGCTGCGGCGATGGCTTGATCTGCGAGAGTAAAGCCTTCCTGAGAGCCCATGGCAACTGAGGAAGATCGCGCTCCGACAGTTTGTATGAGATTCTCGACGCGATAGCCAGCATCGTAACCGGTCACAGATACCAGAGCAAGTGGGGTTGTAGCGGGAACTTCGTTTGCAACCATAGCGCCGAGGTCGAGTTCAGACGACAAGTCATTCTGGAAAACAGTTCGCACGAACAAAGCAGTGGATTGCAAGAGACGGTCAGGTCGCAAGCACTTGACCACAAGCATGGAGCGAAGTGCCTCCACGGCAACTATTCGAACGTTAGTCAACAACAAGAGCTGTAGGAGCGGCGGACACGTACATGTCGCTGGCTCCCAGGGTAGAGGTACCATCGTTTCAGGGTTTGCGGATTGCAGGAAAGGAACCCAATCCTCGGGACGCTCGAGAACGTTGTTGAGAACAGGCTTGAAGAGACTTTGTTTCGCAAAGTTTTCGAGGTACATCATCTGGTCTGGAGAGAATATGGACGAGACCGGATGTTCGCTTGAAGAGGCGTTGGGCTTTCCGACGATTCCTTGTCCACTTTCGAGCAGGAACTCGAGTTCCTCAGCGATATCCTCAACACCTCGCAATTTTACTTGCGCCAAAAGAACAGCGAGCAGGACGTGGTCACGATGAAGCAGCGCTCTCGAGGTTCGCTTGTAGACGATCAGGAAGAGGTCGTTCAGTAGAATCTCCCGTCGTTTGTGGTAGTCAGTGACATTCTTCAAGTTGGGATTATGGTGGAGCACGTAGTCGAAGATGTCGAGGAAGAAGTGGAGGGAGAACTGGTAGAAGTGATTGACAAGGTTGAGCTGTTCAAGGATGAAGAACACGGAACTGCAAGCTTGTGCCAGAGGCAGATATTCGGCAGTCACTTGCTCGACTTCCTTCATAACAATGTCGGTCTCCTCCACCTTGCGCGTGATCTCTGCAGCTTCCCGTTTCAACGTTTCCAAGGTGCCAATGACCTTGTCGTCATCGAGAATATTACCACTCGACTCGTTGAGAGCTTGCAGGAGCAACTTCTCCAACGTTCGGAGGCGAAGGCGGAATTCGCCCTGGGCTTTCATGAGATCTGTTCTTTTGCGTTCAGTATCTGGCCGTTCCATCTTGAGTACTTGATCCAAGGATTGACTTTGCAGACTGCTACGCGTCATTGTGAAGTTGACAAATGTAACTCTACTGCAGATGTCGGGGGAGAATTCGACCGAGGGGTCCCGGGTCGAGAGGAACATTGTAAACGCAGGTGAGAAATCAATATCTTGGTTACCAATGCGAATCAGAACACGGCCACCCGTCCTGCGAATCTCCTTGTTCAACACGGCATTCAGGATGGGATCCAAATGCTCGACATCTTGGATTAGAATAGGGTTACCAAATCGCAGAGCACTCTCCAACACTTTTAGGAACGCTTCATCAAGGAAACTCGTGACCGTAATCTTGCGGTCTTTGTACTCGTTGAGCAAGAAAGTTGTCGCTTGACCAGTGGGATCGATGATCAATGGGTAACGGTTGAATCGCTTGAGCATGATCGCGTTTTCGGTGGTCAGGTTGTCCGATGGAAGCGACTTGGACTGCCAGCTCAACCGATCATCCGCAGTCGACAAATACTCAGTCAACGAGAGTTCCGGTTTAAATTTGATGTTGGCTTCGAGAAGATGGTTTGACCAATCTTGCCACATCACTTCTCGGTAATGCTGGTCAAAGAAACCACCGTATGCAAGGAATGCCGCCGAGACCAATACATCGCCAACGATGGTGCTCATTTCTGCATCGAAGGTTCGACTTCCGGACTCCCATCGACCCTTTTCCGAGGACAAGCTTTCGAGGAGCTTCATGCTCCGATCAACCTTGCTCTGCACTCGCTCCATCTCCGATTTGATGGCTTGCGTTTCCGATATGAGGTCCGCGTATTCTTCCTTGTACTTGGCGATCTTCGCCTCTAGTTCAGCGACGATAGTGATGATTTGAGCAGCTTGCTTCTTCGTAGTCTCCGCTTGCGTTTCGAGGGATTGCACCTCGTTGCGTAGAGGTTCGACTTTATCAAGAATCTCGGAGAAGCGAACCTGCGCAAGGACCCACTTGACGAGAGGACCACAAGCCTTACTGGCGCGTTGGACAGTCTCAAAGTTGAACGATGGGCGACTCAGGAAATCCTTTTTCATGAGCTCGCGGAGAGACTTTGTCATCTGGTTGTTGGTATCGAAGTTGACAATCCTCTGGATGAAGTCATCCCGACGAATGATGCCTTGAACCGTGCGCCAGCTGTCGATCTTGTGACCGAGGATCGTGCAGACAGATTCCATGGCAAGTTTGACAGCTTCCGGAGGGTTAGCCATCGTCCTGACTTCTTGCAAGTGTTGCCTCTTGATGTTACTGACAGCAGCCTGTGCATCCAACACGGCGGGTTCTGCGTCTGCGAGGTCAGCCATGACGACGGCACGACGTTGTGCGATGTTCTTGTCCTGCTCGACCAGAGCAGCCTGGATCTCAATAGATGCCGCCTTTTTCTGTTCAGCCTCCTGCTGGTCTGCAACCATGCGCTTGAGCTTCTCGTTAGCTTCTGCATCCTTAGCTTGAAGTTGGGAACGCTTTATCGCAAGACTCTTGCGAAGCTCTTCAACCTGCGTCACCGTGTCCTTGAGTTTGTCGAGACCAACATGAAGATGACGTTGCTGTTCCTCAAGCTCGTCACGCTTCTCGTTATAAAGTCTGACGTAGTGATTGATACTAAAGGGCATCGATTGTGTCATCAGTTCAATCCGCACAAAGTGAAAAGGCTTACAAGTCGAGGTAGTGCCGAGGAGTAACATAATTGTAACGCCCTTGACGACGACTGATGCGTTGGTTGATCTGGTGCATTGACATATGCACGTAGACAAGAGCATTCACGACAGCAGTGCGGTGAACGGGAGGCACGGAGAGCTCGCGGTAGGCGATGGGGAAGTGAACAGGTGGAGAATACGAAGACAGGTCCATATCCAACGTATGGGTGAACTCCATGCCAACCTGGTAGAACGCCTGATCCGACCAGTCACCAAACCAGTCGAGAACACAGCGGTTGAACAAGGCAGGCGAGGTGGCGGCACGAGATGCAAGTCCGTTTTCTGGTGGATTCATGGTAAAGACGACATGCAGATTCTTCGCGACTTGCTGGGTGAACCACCGATACAATTCCTCGTGCGAGTCAAGCATAAGCCCATCCCTTTGCGACCCTTCCTTGCACGCTGTCATCAAAGCAGCATGCTCGTCACCCTCGAAGAGACCCGGCACCTCGGCGTTCGCGAGAAGTGTGTTCATGCGTTCCAGGAAACCAGAGTCAAGCACATTGGATTCATCCATGATAAAGCAAATCTTCTCTCCCTTGCAACCAGCGCGTCTCAGTACGGTACGGAGGTCGTCATCGAAGTCATCGCCAGTGTACTTGTTCGAAACTTTGATTTGAAATATGCTCAAGCCATTGAGCCAGGCAACAAACCGAGACAGCGTCGTCTAGCAGCGTCGTCAGCCTTGTGGTACGAGTATATAAATCCAGCTTGATACCTTCCCACTGCCACTGACGCCGATCAGCAATAAATGACCCTGAACTTGGCGGAACACACGATCAATCCTAAGGACGTGATCAAGCACGTCGTTGAAAAGAACAAGGGGCACATCCAATTCTTCCTCGTAAAAGACGCGCAAACGAGCCTTTGTGTACTCGCGGAGAACTTCTCTGTCAACGGGAACGTAATCTTTTGAGGTCCAATTCGAGAAGAGAACGGGTCGGCTCAATGCTTCTTCTCGGTTGATAGTCGGGAAGTGTTCCATGGCAGCGAAGTCGATGTGTTCGTCAGTCCACTGTTTTTCTTCCTCAGTGACGAGACGGTCTTGGAAGAGACGTAGTGCTTCGTGAGCCCACACGCGCACCAAGCCCTCCACAGAAAGTATTTCCAAGGGACGAATAGCCTCATAGATGCCCCGTACCCATCTCGTAAGTTCACGAGGACTGTAGACGTAGTGAGCTTGAATATCAGAAGTAAAACGTTTCTGCGAAACGAGGTAGAAGGAGACCATTGCATCCGTAAGAGGTTCGGCGTACGCGCGCAGCGTCGGGATGACCTTGAGAAGAGCACGGTTATATGTACCATAAATCTGTTTGAGTGAGACCTCTCCCGGATAGTCCACCATGACGAGCGGTGCATGACGGAGGAAACGGTGACTAAGGGGAACGCGACCAGGATCGGTGGGAGGATTACATGCGCCAACGAATTGAATGCGTTCGAGTTTAACCCACGACATATCACTTGCACGCCAATAACCACCGCATTCAACCAATTGACGCAAAAACGAAATGACACGCTGAGTGCCATATTTATCCTGGGCAGGCAAGTTGATTTCATCACAGAACACGACCAGCCAGCGGCCAATCTGAACTGGTGCAAGAATGACGCCGTTCGGAGTCTTTCTGTGCTCGCAGTATTGCTCGAACGTCTTGAGGATGAGCTCGGGGGTAGTAGCACTGGAGAAGTTGAGGCCGACGACCTCCATGTCAGGAAGCTTGCGCAATGCACTGAAGAGCGTCATGGTCTTCCCTGAACCCGGAGGTCCACACAACATGAGAGGTTTGTGTTCAGAGAGCCACGAATATAAGACTTCCTCATGGCGCACGGTATCCATGGTTGGGACGACGACATCAGCCGCAGTAACGGAATGTGCATCGATTTCGATCGAGGGCACCTTGGACTGCCAAGCGATCCAATCCCCAGTGGTGATTTGTACATCAAAGTCGATGAGAGACGCCTCAGCAGTCATCGGCGGTAAGTCAATGCCAGTTTGTTTGCGTAGGAACTCGCCCATCTCCGCACGCAAGTCCAATTTAGCGTCACCAGAAAATGCCCAAATGATGTTGACGAGCAGGCGCTTGGTGACGTATTGTTCGACCTTCTCGGGAGGAAGCGGGAAGTCCGAATGTTGAATGTTGTGCTCAATGACGTTACGAGCAGTCTTATTAAGCAACGAGAAGAGTGTATGAAGTGCACGAGTAGTCGTGAAGTCCATGATGTGATCGATGGATTCCGCAAATTCGAGAGCAGAGCTGACGAGCTCTCCGTCTGCAAAGTAGCACTCAAGGATGCTAGCGATCTGAATCTGTGTGGCAAGGTGGGTAGAACTTGAAGTCTCAGCGCCGAGGATTTCAGTACGACGTCCCGGTACATCGGCAGCATCTTCGTCGTCCGCGTCCAGAGGCACAGATGAAAGTGTGTTAAGATAGTGGCGATAAACCATCGCAGGTTCAATGACATCCTCGCTGAACCAGATCATACCACAGCGACTGACAGTAGCGGGAGTCGCATAACGCAAATGCTCGACTTCGAACATGACGCGGACGTTGGGAGGCAAGTTCAGGCGCTCACCGTTAGGGAGCGTGAGTAGCTTGTTGTCATCAAGGACACTGAAGACCTGTGAGCAAACTATTCCAGCATTGAGTGAACAAACTGACCTATTCAGGTTCTCGACCCATTCCGGATCGACGTCACCATCGAATATGATCCAGTGTCTCTTGGAACTCTCGCCGCGCACATCATCCACGATTTTGCGCAAGATATGTGTGAACAGACCATCATCCCACTCGCGTGTAGTTGGGTCAAGTGTGCCGTAGAGCGTGTCCTTGTGGATTGCTTTAGGATCAATCACATACGACACTCCTTCGGTGCCATCGAGTCTCTCCAACGCTGCAAGGAGGACTTGCCATGCATTTGTTTTGCCAGTCCCGGAGGGACCGACCATCATAAGACCATGCTGAATTTTCTGAATCTGGTACAATTGAAGAATCTTGGCAACCCATCGTTCACCATCCACCAGACGCCGTTCGGCACAGACTTTCAAGATTTGCTCGCGGAGCGCCTCCAAGTCGACAGGAACATAATCTGTGCCAGGAAAGACATCTGCAAGCAAGCTGGAAAAAATTCAATGTTAGCATGCAAGACAACTATGCTGTCATCAACGCTCACCTGGTCAGCAGAGGCACGTCATCAGCGACCAACTTCGGTACAATCGTCTCCGTGACACTCTGGATGACAATGATCTGCTCAGAGACGACATCCGAGAGCCCATTGGCACTATCCGTGTCCTCCAACTTGGTATTCTGCAGACGCTCGCGCTTGAGGATACCTGCGCTAGCAAGCACAGCCTTTAGTGCACGCAAACCAAAGTCGTAATGTGGTTGTGGCGAAAGCTGTTCATCACAAAGGTTAAAGAAGGGTACAATCTTGGAGGCAAGGGATTCGGCTGTCCGGAAACCTTGAGAGAAGAGCATAACTTGTGCGATGAGCTCGCGATCGGGTCTCGTCATTGCCATGCTATGGAGCTGGTCAGAGTGGTTGTTTGCATGGCAAAAAGACGGACGGACGGACGGAAAAGCTTTGTCAAGTTTGGTGGTAAAGTCGATCTTCCAGCATAGTTGGGGTTAGTGGTAATAAAGATACCTAGTCACCATGCTCAGGTAGGCTTGACAACAACTTCGTAGATGAACGTACCGATGTTCTTGTTGATTTTCAGACTCTTCCCAACGAGCTCGATCTCGGTATTGGGATGTTTCGCGAGAGCAGCTAGACCTTGCTGGATGCTCTGCACCTGTTGTGAGACGGCACTCAAAATTCTCTCCTCCAGTCGGTTGAACTCGTCAAAGCATCCCCACGCTCCAACTTGACAAAGACCAACAAAGATACGACCCATTGCCTGGAAATCGAATGTCTCATCGCAACAGAATACCAACACGAACCGACCGAGCTGGACACCAAGCGCCTTGACGGATTCGGTTTTGCCTAGCATTGATTATTAGAGATCAAGTCGGTTACATGGGACTCGATAGAAGTACCTGTGCCAGCTGGACCAAACGGAGAACCGCCAAGCTGACTATCCAATGCCTGAGTCAATGTGAGGTATACCCGATCCGTCAACGGTGTTTGCACGAGACGATCTGGAACTCCCAAATACTCCCAACCGTAAGGGAACGCTGCATTCGCGGCTCGGATGGCTAAACGGTCGAGAGGGTTCTCAGCTGATCGTTCCAGGTAGAAACGCATTTGCGAAAGCCACGTGAAAGCCTTGGTGTCGGTAACGCGTTGTTGGATAAGCGCGCGCGTAACGTCTCGTTGGTGGACAAGTTCCGTGATAAGATGCTCACATTTACGACGGGTGACAGGGCTAAGTTCTCGTAAGACGATATCAGCAAGGAGGTCAAGGGCCTGAGAGATCGTTTCAAGCGGTCCTTCGGGAAGATTGCCTGACTCCAAAGAACCTTCGACAGACGTGGTCCACGCAACTTGAATAGCTAACGTGACAAGTTGGGCAGGGTACTTCTCCATCCAATACATGAGCTGATCCATATTGAGCGGGGATCCAGTGCCGTAGAATGATTGCAGCTCCGCAACGGCGTCACAAAGTAAATCGGCCAAAGAAAGGCGCATCAAAGATTCCAGTCGAGCGAGCCAATCATTGATCTTGGGATAGTCTTTCAACAGGATCGGCTCGCTAAACTGGACTTCCTCCCCCTCACGTGAAGCCATGCCCTGAATTTGGGTTAAATCGTCGTCGAGCTTGATTGTGGAAATGCCGGCGAACATTTTCTTGAGGTGCTTCATGATGCGCAGGATATCCTTGCTGTTACCGATGATCTCCAACAAGTCTTCGTCGCCAACGAAATAGAATCGAGGGAATGAAGACCGCTCGCGTTCAAGATATTCACCGAGAGCCTTCTGGATTTTGTTCAAAAGGTCAGCGAGACGCTCCAGGCTCTTTTGTACCCCTTGAATATTTAAGACGTCCACTACGAACGGTGACTTGTACACCTTCTTCATGACGGTCAAAAATTCTGCATTGATGTTTTGGAAGCGAGCGCTCTCTACAGGGAGAAGATGCTTGATATCTGCGCTCCCAGAAAAGATGCCCTCCAAATACACCCATTGGCGCTGAACGTCAATCCAAACATCTTTCACAAAAGTGAGTAGCTCCATCTGGAGAATATGACAGCGCTCATCTTACCAAACAACACATGGATTCTGTTAAGCTTTTCTTCCCATGAACCAGCCTTTCACGATGTTAGCATGGAGATGTTGTCGGCAGTGGGACAATACCTCTTCCTCGAAAACTGGGATGAGCAGGTAAGCTTGGCTGAATTCCCTCTCAGTCACATTAACGCACCTTTATAGTAGGGAGAAAGTTTCATCGCGGTCAAGGAGTTCAGATTCTCGCTGCACTTGCTGAAAAGGTCATCCCAGCCTCTAA